>CP106726.1:25280801-25438301 GCA_025506655.1 Gossypium rotundifolium
CACAATAATCTTAAAATAAAAACACATACTTACTTGACTTGGTGCCGGACACCCGTGGTGTCATACTTCCTTCAACACATGCATTTATAATTAAAAATTTTAAACAGCCTTAGGAAAATGTTTTTGAACCTAAACCACAACAGAGTTTTGAAACCAGGCTCTGATACCATAAAATCTAACACCTCAAACCCGGCCTAGAAGTTAAGCCCGAATCTAACGTGTCACACTGAAGAGTTTTTCGAAAACGTATAAAGACCTAATGACTAAAGATGACGATATTTTGTTATAGTTAAGAAAAACAAATCATTTTTTAGAAATACTTGGTAAAAATACTACTAATCTCTGGAAAGGACGATTGAAAAATCGATATTTGTACTAGTGATCTTTTAAAACTGTAACTTTTGAAAATGTCATTGATAATTTAAGAGAACATTTCTAAGTTAAAATATTTGCAAAGGTTTGTTACGAAATCCATTTGTTAATCTATTTTGAAAAACCTTTGTTTATTATTTAAGAAAAATCCCTTTTTAAAGTAATTTGAGCAAAATATAAATACGTCAAATATAAAGCAATATAAAATAAACCAGAGGCCTTATTATAACTTTAAAACCCGAAATAGTAAAGGTAACGAAATAATACGGAAAGTAGTTGACTAATGGTTGCAAGTATAGCCTCCACTGAGTCATCCATGGCCCCAAGTCCTCGTCACTGAACAATACCTACAGGGATTAAGAAAAAAGAGGGTGAATTACAAGAACTCAGTATGTAACCCACTTACCGTTGTCCACTGGCCAAAATCCATTAAATAATTATTTGGGCCTAAGCCCATTTACAATATCAATAATATAACAAAATATAACATGTATGTGAAATGCAATTCCCAAACCAAGCCTAAAAATCCATCCGCTACACACCACCCGTACCAACCAACACACCTGTGGGGATCTTTAGTCAACCCACCCCGTCAACACACCAAAACGCAGGCAAATTGCCATTTATAATAATAATTCGCAGGCCAGTGGCTATTTATAATCGTAGGCATTTAGCCATTTATAATATCAGAATTTGTGGCGAAGCCACCATAATAACAAAATATACATGGCATAGCCACCAGATAAATTGTGACAGAGTCACCAAAATATGTGGCAGAGCCACCAAATAGCTTCCTCCAATCATCAATATCCCAAACCCATGCAGAATTATGTGAATGCAAGATTCATAGCAAATTATGATATTTACAATATAACAACGATAATTAATAACATCAGAGATTTATTACAACAATTTGGCCAATAACACTTTGCAAAATCGGCCCATTATGCCATATATCAAATTCAGCCCATTTAGCCATATATCAAATTCAGCCCATTAAGGCAATCTATCAAATCGGCCAGTTAAGGGCGTTTTCGTAATTCAACCCATAAGGGTATTTTCGTAATTCAGCACATAAGGAAAATTTCGTAATTCGGTAATTTTACCCACTAAGGGTAATTTGGTAATCTCACAATCCAGGGGTATTTCGGTAATTTACCATCCAAGGGTATTTTCGTAATTTTGTAACCCCGGACTTAATTACTAATATGGGACATAAAACTTGAAACTGTCCATTTGCGTCATACTGACTAAATTGACTATAACTTGGGTTATGAAACTCGAAATCTAAATCCGTAAATTTTCCTTGAAAATAAACTCATATATCTTCTTACTAAAATATTTCCAGAATTTTTGGCTTAACCAGTAAGTGCAGTTTATTCCTTAAAATTTCCCTTGTTACACTGTCCAACTATTCTGACCTCTCTTTCCTTAATTTCAAATATCTCACTGTACAGTTTTTATATATTGCTCCCACTTGTTTCTAATGAAAATAGGCTCACTAAGGAATCCATGCATATAAATTATAACCCATAATTCACTTTGTACAATTTTATATGATTTTCCCAAAATAGATCAGGGAACCACAAAGTTAATCAGAACCAGTCTCACTAAAATTAAGATATCTCAGAATATAAAATTCCTTTTCCTTCTCTGTTTCTTCCATATCAAAATAGTCACAGTAAGATTTTATTTGATATCTTATTCACTTTCTAATTCACTTTCTCCTATTTTTCATTATTTTTTGAAGTCACATCACTGCCACTGACCAAGACTATTTCATTGCAAAATATGGTTACTATTACGAATATACGCACTCCAGAGTGATCATGGATACCGGTTTTCGGTTTTCTTTGGTATTTCGACCGAATCACAAAACATATCATACAAACTTTCAGAGAGATATGAGATTACACACCATTTCAAACATGTTTTCGGAAGGTACGGGGTTACACACCTTATTCGAATCCGTAACACGATATTCTCCGTGGCACCAACAATTAGAGTTTCTTATTACGAGAGATAGATGTTTGAATTTACCACTATTTTCGAAAAATCCACAAGTAAAGAGTATCGAGTGATTTCGTGCCTAACAACATAATCGATTATCCAAACTTTCAATCCGATTAACACCATAACCGAATAGCGATATCGAATGGACTATGAAAAGACTCCTTACCTTAATCGATGATAATCCCCATTCCCACCAATTGGCTTATGACTACGAATGAATCGACAAGGATTTTGTATTAGGCCACCCATTAGAACTCTACGAAAAAGAGTTGATCAAATATGAGAGTGATGGAGAGAGTGATATTTCCATAAGAAACAAAGTGGAATAGCCGTATAGTGAAGAACATACATATTCGGCTAGAAAGAGAAGAAAATGAAAGAAGTAGAAATGAAGCCCTCACCCGATTCAACCAAGAAGAGATGTCCAACACACAAAAATGGGGAAGATAGAAGATGATAGAAATTCGGCTATTGAAGAGAAAATAATAAAGAAGATTTTTTCATATAGTAATGTTGATTTAGGAAAATGGAAGAAAGATTAGAGGAATGGTTAAAAGAAAAGATAGAAGGTTGGATGGATGATAGGTTGTTCGGCTATCCAAGAAAGATGAAAAAGGGATGAAGGTTTTGACCAAACAAAAGAGGAGGAAAAATGCACAATTGTGCTAGTAAGTTTCGGCAAATAAAATAGCAAATTGGGAGAAGATGACACAAAAGTTGCAATAGGATTTTTGACCAAAACAAACACTTAGTCTCACTAAAGCACCAAGCAAGAATTCGGCTATCACCCTTTAGCCCTAAAACCATCCACATTCATGCCCTTAATGGTCAAAAGTTTGGCCATCCAAACTTTCCAAAATAATCTCCATGAAATAAGCTACATGTTCCCCTTACTTGCCTTTTTTTTATTGATTCCTTTCCCCAACCTCAACCTTTCCTTATTTCCTTTAGCTACCTTACCAAAAATAAAGAAGTCCACCTTGCCATATATACACCTTGGCCGACACTTAGGGAAGGAATGCAAAAATAATAGTCAAATTTTGCACACAATGGGATTTGAACCTCTTCCATCAAGGTACTTCATATGATGCCATAACCTCTTTACTAATTGCTCATTTTATGCTAGCAATTTGCTCACTTATTTCCATAAGCTTTGATGCCTCTTACTATCTCTCCTTAAAAGGCTTAAACACAAAATTTCACTAAGGCCCAACTTGAACCCGGAACTTCATAAAAACCTTGTAACATTCCAAATTCACTTAACTAATAAGTCCAATTTACAAAAATGCCATTCTCATATTCTCAATTATTTTAAACATTCTTACACCCAAGGCCCATTGGGCCCAATCCTACTAGGCCAATTTTGGGATGTTGTAACACCCCAAACCCGGCCCATGCATTTCGACCAGATCTGGCGTGTTGTGGAACACAAAACACTTTATCGGATTTTGAAAACACAAGTTAATTATTTAAAATTTGAATAAAGAAGTGACTTTTTGGAAATAAACCTCTTTGTATTATTATTACGTATAAATAAACCTTATCATGAATTCATAAGTTGCATAACATTGAAAACTTCTTAGTTGAATAAAACTAGGGGCCTTATTACATAGATATTCCCAAATAAAAGAAAATAAAATTTAAAGAAATCCCAAAAAATAATTTGTAGAAATAAAACTTGATGGCCCCTCGAGTCCGTCTCGGTTCCCATGTCCACAATCTACTGCTCATCTGGAAGAGTAGAGAAAAGGAAAGCGTGAGTCACCAAGACTCAGTGTATAAATCTCAAAACACACAACGACCTGAGCCCACAAACACATTATGGGCCCTGGCCCATACATAAGGCAACAATTATAATCACATGGTAAACAATAAATAATGAATAACTCAACCCATCTTAGGTTTCCATCCTCTACACACCAACCCGTACCAACCATCACACCTTGAGGATTTCTACAATCAACCCTCCATCTGCTACACACCAAAACGACACCCGCACTGCCTATTCCTATTAATTAGGAATCATTGAATGTGGCATAGCCACCGATCACTATGTGACCTAACATTTGTATATGTGGGATTTCCACCACTGATCACCAAGTGACCTATCATGCACTTCCCCTTCAATATCATATTCCCACCCCATGCATACACATAAAGAAAACATCATGCAGTCATATATATTTTTCGATACACATAAGGAGTTCTATGTTTACGTACCTGGCATCCTTGCCTAACTCTTTTAGGGTTCCATTCGACTGTCTAAACAGCCTCATTCTGGCTTTTAAGCCCATAACATATATATAGCCATACATATAGGTTTATTAGTGTGTTAGAGATCTACACACGATTCCGATAAGACGATGCTTTCTATGTCGACGCTATCCTTAGTCGACAAGATCGCTATCTGCCTAAGGTGTTGTTCGAAGTGGTCCGAACCAAGTGGCCAATCTCGAATGGCGATCTTGCTCTTTTCTTAAACTTAGGGATTTTCTCCTTTGCCTGATCCATTTTAATTCCATCACAAGTCCTTATCAGAACTACTATCACAATATTTAATCGTTAATTCTCATTATAATCTTAAGATCTTGCATAAAATGATCAAATCTAATAGAAATTTAGGGAAATATTTTTACCTTAAAAATCCTGAAAGTGGAGACTAGCTATTTTCGGCTTTTAGATCTAATTGACAAAGCTTCCTTCAAATCCCGAATTGCCGCCCAACATAGAATCATTAAACTATTAATTTTTCGATTTTTGCCTTTTAAGAACCAAAATAGAATATGATATCTAACAGAAATCGACACTTACCTTAGTATAGGGAATTCGGCTAACACTTGGAAAGGAGATTCGACAATGCCAAAGGAAAGTTTTAAATGCCAGAAGAATAGAACCAATTCTCAAATAGGATGAATAAAAGAAAAGACTATAGATGCTTCAGCTTTTTAGAGAAATCGGCACAAGGAGGTAAAAGTGGAGAGGAGTTTCGGCTTTTTGAAGAAATTGGAGAGGGAGAGGCTAAGGAATTTTGGCACAATGGGAGAAGAAGTTAGGGTTTTCAATGTCAGAATCAATGAGCTATCCCCCCTATTTATAGATATTTCGACACCTCATGTATAAAACCAAAACGCATCTTCCTAATTAATTAAAATTCAAGCTAAATGAGAGGAAAATTAGGCACCCCTTTGCCATGCAGTAGCCGATTTCTACACTCCTCTAGGTGATGGATTTTCGGCCATCACCTCCCTTGTAGATAAGCTCCTAACTTTTCTCCTTTTTATCTATGATATTATCACTTATAAAATCCACATAATTTCTCCTATTTTTGAGCCTTGTACCTGTCCACCTCTACTAACCCTAATGCCGAAATTTAACTTACTTAAATTAAAAGATTTGGGCCTTATTAAACTTAATATTTGGGCCCCTAATTCCTTGTATGTGGCGTCACCCTATTTTCATTTAAAGTGCCAAAATTGGCCTAAAAACATGGGCTTCTTGCGACCCAAAACTTGTTCCTTTTTAATTGTTAATGATATCACCTTAAAATAATTTAATATGGACCTTTGCCTAATTCTAAGCCCAAATTTAAACCCTTTTCACCATATTAAACATATTCCTATACTAAATGCATAGACTCATAAATTCAGGATGTTATAGTTCTACCCCTTAAAGAAATTTCGTCCTCGAAATTTCCAATTAACTAGTAATCAAACTACCTAAGTCTCACTACTATGCTTTCATTGCGCACTCTTATTCTAAAGCCAAAATAAACACTTAGTATACTATGATAGGGTACGCACTGATATTCACATCTAGAGCGTCCTCGTCCCCTTGTACTCATTCTACCGATTCTTGTTTAACTGATTAGAAATTTTATGAATTAGTTGTTTTCTTCCACTGATTAACCACGAACAGTCTTATGAATAATAGTTTTAAGAGTAGTTCTTTCGAATTCGCATTCACAATTCAGTCTCAAGTTCGTATCCTCTAAGAAACACATACATTCAATCATCAACATCCATGAACTTACGTTCATCACAGAAAAGTGTTGTTGTTGTGGTTGTTGTTGTTTTACTAACCAGGGGTATTTTCTAATTTTATCCTACAGGGGTATTTTCATAATTTTTCAAAATAAGGTTCCTTGGTGATTTTGTAAAATAAGGGTATTTTAGTAATTTTGCAATCTGGGGTATTTCGGTAATTTTGAGATCTGGGGGTATTTCAATAATTTTGACATCCAGGGGTAATTTAGTAATTTTACAAACCGGGGTAGTTCGGTAATTTTGCAAACTAGGGGTATTTTGGTTATTTTACAATCCAGGGGTATTTTGAAAAAAAGAATCTAGTTACTCTTGTAAACATACGGTTTTTGGGTAAATTTTCAAAACATAGGCATTTTACAAATTCATTGTTGGTTGGAAATTTTCACAAATCAAGTGTATTTCTTTGGAAATTTACAAAACTTAGGGGTTTTTGTTTGCAAAATAGGGTGGCTGGTCCCTTTTGGGTTTTAATTATAGGTTTGGCCCATCAACAAGTCCTCATAATTAAATTGAACAGCCACTACGCACCAGGTAAGATTCCTGCGAAGAGGAGGTGAGTCACTAGGACTGCTTAAATACCAAGCTCTTTCGGACCTATTCCTAGACATGCGTATGCTGTTGCCACACCCTAGTCTTGCGACTCGTTCATGGGTTTTGTTTAGTGAGGTTAAGTCTTATGAAATTTAAGGAGTTGTTTCAGCTAAGCCTAGAGTCCATCAAGTTCTAAATCTAATCAGTTTACGTCCCGTAAAGCCCATCAAGCCCACATAGATATATAACACACAGAGAGTTCACAATACTTACCTGCGTGGATCGGGTACCAGTAGACTCGAAAGCCATATCCTCAAACCAGAAATTTTTCTAAATTTTTTTCCAAAACACCTCTAGGCCCATTTCACAGCCCGAGTTTTGAACTGGCCTCTAATACCAAAATTTAACCCACCAAACTCGGCCCATGCGTTTCAACCAGATCTTGCGTGTTATGGAACACAAAACACTTTATCGGATTTTGAAAACACAAGTTAATTATTTAAAATTTGAATAAAGAAGTGACTTTTTGGAAATAAACCTCTTTGTATTATTATTACGTATAATAAACCTTATCATGAATTCATAAGTTGCATAACATTGAAAACTTCTTAGTTGAATAAAACTAGGGGCCTTATTACATAGATATTCCCAAATAAAATAAAATAAAATTTAAAGAAATCCCAAAAAAATAATTTGTAGAAATAAAACTTGATAGCCCCTCGAGTCCGTATCGACTCCCATGTCCACGATCTACTTCTCATCTGGAAGAGTAGAGAAAAGGAAAGCGTGAGTCACCAAGACTCAGTGTATAAATCTCAAAACACACAACGACCTGAGCCCACAAACACATTATGGGCCCTGGCCCATACATAAGGCAACAATTATAATCACATGGTAAACAATAAATAATGAATAACCCAACCCATCCTAGGTTTCCATCCTCTACACACCAACCCGTACCAACCATCACACCTTGGGGATTTCTACAATCAACCCTCCATCCGCTACACACCAAAACGACAGCCGCACTGCCTATTCCTATTAATTAGGAATCATTGAATGTGGCATAGCCACCGATCACTATGTGACCTAACATTTGTATATGTGGGATTTCCACCACTGATCACCAAGTGACCTATCATGCACTTCCCCTTCAATATCATATTCCCACCCCATGCATACACATAAAGAAAACATCATGCAGTCATATATATTTTTCGATACACATAAAGAGTTCTATGTTTACGTACCTGGCATCCTTGTCTAACCCTTTTAGGGTTCCATTCGACTGTCTAAACAGCCTTATTTCGGCTTTTAAGCCCATAACATATATATATAGTCATACATACAAGTTTATCAGTGTGTTAGAGATCTACACACCTGATTACCGATAAGACGATGCTTTCTATGTCGACGCTATCCTTAGTCGACAGTACTGCTATCTGCCTAAGGTGTTGTTCAGAAGCCGGTCCACAATCAAGTGGCTAATCTCGAATGGCAGATACTGCTCTTTCCTTAAACTTAGGGATTTTCTCCTTTGCCTGATCCATATTTAATTCCATCACAAGTCCTTATCAGAACTACTATCACAATATTTAATCGTTAATTCTCATTATAACCTTAAGATCTTGCATATAATGATCAAATCTAATAGAAATCTAGGGAAATCTTCTTAACCTAAAAATCCCGAAAGTGGAGACTAGCTATTTTCGGCTTTTAGATCTAATTGACCAAGCTTCCTTCAAATCCCGAATTGTCACCCAACATAGAATCATTAAACTGTTAATTTTTTGGCTTTTGCCTTTTAAGAACCAAAATAGAATATGAGATCTAACAGAAATCGGCACTTACCTTAGTATAGGGAATTCGGTTAACACTTGGAAAGGAGATTTGACAATGCCAAAGGAAAGTTTTAAATGCTAGAAGAATAAAACTAATACTCAAATAGGATGAATAAAAGAAAAGACTATAGATGCTTTAGCTTTTTAGAGAAATCGGCACAAAGAGGAAAAAGTGGAGAGGAGTTTCAGCTTTTGAAGAAATTGGAGAAAAGAAATTGGAGAGGGAGAGGCTAAGGAATTTCAGCACAATGGGAGAAGAAGTTAGGGTTTTCAATGTCAGAATCAATGAGCTATCTCCCCTATTTATAGATATTTCGACACCTCATGTATAAAACCGAAAACGCCCTTCCTAATTAATTAAAATTCAAGCTAAATGAGAGGGAAAATTTGGCACCCCATTTGCCATGCAGTAGCCGATTTCTACACTCCTCTAGGTGATGGATTTTCGGCCATCACCTCCCTTGTAGATAAGCTCCTAACTTTTCTCCTTTTTATCTATGATATTATCACTTATAAAATCCACATAATTTCTCCTATTTTTGAGCCTTGTACCTGTCCACCTCTACTAACCCTAATGCCGAAATTTAACTTACTTAAATTAAAAGATTTGGGCCTTATTAAACTTAATATTTGGGCCCCTAATTCCTTGTATGTGGCGTCACCCTATTTTCATTTAAAGTGCCAAAATTTACCTAAAAACATGGGCTCCTTGTGACCCAAAACTTGTTCCTTTTTAATTGTTAGTGGTGCCACCTTAAAATAATTTAATATAGGTCTTTGCCTAATTCTAAGCCCAAATTTAAACCCCTTTCACCATATTAAACATATTCCTATACTAAACGCATAGACCCATAAATTCAGGATGTTATAGATGTTACAGTAAAAGTTTCTGGATTAATTCCGAAACCTCACGTAAGTATGTTTAGGGCCTCATAGGCCCATAATAAGGATGTTATGAATATGAAAGAAAAGTTTTAAGTTTGAAAAGAAATTTTATAGCCCGATAATGTATGTTTAAGCAAGTTAAGTTCGGTAATGCCTCGTATCCTGTCCTGGCGTCGGACACAGGTAAGGGGTGTTACATTTGTAAGGTTGTCTACCAAGCCAAATGCTACCCTACAAAGCAACCATACTTATACCAATTCAATTCAACATACATTATTACTATAAGACATTTCTAAGAACCCAAAATCAAGGCATCCACACAAGCATACACTTCATTATTTCATCATCATTGAATATGTATAAACTTGCCAAGTATTGGCCCAATTCCAATGGCCACTTATAAAATAAATTTGATAACATAAATAGCCAACATTTTGGCTAACAAATATGACATAACAAAATGACCAAGTCCTATACATGCAATACTCAAAACAAATCTAACTTTGTTATACCAAAGAGATGTCGATAGTGTGATTCCTAACTCCGATGTCCCACGGTCCTCGAATTATCTTGGCAATACTACAAGGAAAAGGGAAATGCGAGGGGTAAGCATAAAGCTTAGTAAGTTTGCATGAAAATAAATACCAACATAAAGCTCATTATGTCATCCATTCATGACATTAGATAACCACACAAAGTCTTAGCACTTTGCCATAACTTACTTGTACTTGTTCTTATCTGATACATACCATGCCACAAATCGTAAATATTCCACGTGAATTACTCACGGGTACCTGTATTCACTCAATCACATAACTTTAGTACTAATCTCATTTCGATTTCCAAGCTTATCTATTTATCCTATTAAATCATTAGGGATACTCAAATATTCATATTCATTGTCATTAACATAAACACGAAGCCAATGCCACATCCCAAATGTGATCTTACATGGGGTCACCTATGAGTGCCGATGCCATATCCCAAGTATGGTCTTATATGAGATCTCTTATCAATTGTCGATGCCACATCCCGTATATGGTCTTATACAATTTTTCTTATTCAATGTCGATGCCATATCCTAGATATGGTCTTATACGGGATCTCAACTCGGTGCCGAGGCCATGTCTCAGACATGGTCTTACACGGGACCTTATCCATCTCCTATCTCGATGATAGTATTCACACATGGACTTCAACATCTCAACTTTCATCATCTTCGTCATTCAACACCATTACTCAATTTCATAGAATATCATGCATCATTATAATATCAAATATTCTCAAACATACTAGCATGAATGTTGAATTTATCACATACAAACTTACCTCGGTTTCAAAATAGGTCACTTGTCGATTTAATCCGATACCTTGCCTTTTCCTCAGTCAATGTTAATCCTTCATTCTTCTTGATCTATATAGTAGAAAATTAGCTCGTTTAATAATCACATTAACACATGTATTTCAATAATCATGTTTTGGCAAAATCACTATTTTGTCCATAGACTTTCACAAAATGACCATTTTATCCCTAGGCTCAAAAATCAATTCTAATCAATTTTTTTCTTTAATGAGCCTAGGTGAACATTTATTTCTCTTATGGCAACCATCAAAACCCATTATTTCACATACTTACCTCTTATTATACAACCTTTACAAAAAGGTCCTTTAATGTGTTTTTATGGAAACACCTTTCACATATGTTTTTTATCTAACAACTAAGACTCATTTTCTTCAATAAAAATGCAACAACAAACATAATTATTCAGATGGAAAAACTCTAGACTCTTAACCATTTTGCAAAATAGACCCCTCATTAGTAAGATCATGATACAAGGGTCCTAAAAGTACAAAAATCATCAAGAAAAGTTACCAAACTCACTTACTTGTAAGGAGGACAAGTTGTTGAAAATTTTAAGCTTTCAAACCCTTATTTTGCTGGAAATTTTGGTGGAAGGGGGTGGATGAATAGTGTGATATCTTCTTTTTCTTTATTTATTTTTTTCCTTCAATTTAATCCACCTAACCCACCTAATTGACCAATTTTGACCTCATTTTGTCCCCTATGGCCGGTCAACCTTTATTTAAGGGGCTAATTGCCCTTTAAAGACCTCCAATTAATATTCTATGGCTATTAGGAACCTTTAGCTTATAAAATAGAACTTTCACACTTTATGCGATTTAGTCCTTTTTGCAATTAAGCATGAAATCGCTAAAATTAAAGCACCAAATTTTTTTTGCACCTATATAATCAGACTATAACTCATAAAATAACAATAAAATAATTTTCTCCAACCTCGAATTAGTGATCCCGAGATCACTATTCTGGCTAGCCCCTAAATCGGGTTGTTACAGTTATGGTCCTACACATAAGCTTAGTAACTCTAATGTCATGACATTAGGGTTATTCCTAAGGTCAACTGGGACTTTCGCTGTACCGAATCTCTGTCGGTCATTTCAGTAGTATCGTACTCAATAACATTTATATTTTGTTTCAATAATATAACATTTACCATAATTATATCAATTAAGCATTTATACACATATAATTTAATGCTTATTAAACATACGAACTTACCTCGACATAAAAATGGCAAAAAGGACTAAATCATCAAAATACTCGTTTTCCCCCATTCTAGGTTCGAACCTCATTTTTCTTGATCTGTAATATCACATTTAACTTATTTAATCATTATACTATTCAAATCAGCCAAAATCACATTATGGAAAAAATTATATTTTTTACCCTTAAATTTTTGACATTTTATAATTTAGTCCCTATGCTCATAAAATGAAATGTACTCAATTTCTTTAATACCTATGGCTAGTTGAACCTTATACATGCTCATAACAGCCCATAATTTTCATTTATTCACTTTTTTACACCATGTTTTATAACTTTTACAAATAAGTCCTTTTAGGCATTTTCACCGAAAATCACTTAGTAAAAGTCATTTATCATACACCAAACATGCATTTTCTACCATTAGACATCAAAATACACAAACATCCATCATGGGTAAAATTTTATACCTTGACATCTCTTCAAATTGATGGTAGAAATAGATTATTCATGTTACGAGGATTTCAAAAACATAAAAATCATTGAAAACGGGGCTAGAATGGACTTACAATCGAGCTTGAAAGCTTGAAAAACCCTAGCCATGTCTTCTTCATGTAAAATTCGGCTATGGGAGGAAGATGGACATGTAACACCCCAAACCAAGTCTATGCGTTAAGACGAGATTTGGTTTGTCACACAGAACGAACATCCATTTAATTACCTAATGATTTAGGTAAAATAGTTCTACAAAACCTTTTGAAAATGAAGTTTAGTAAAAACCAAGAATTTGATTTAAAATCGTTGAATAAATTAGTACTAGTTTGAAATCCTATTATTTAATATTTAATTGTTAAAGACTTTAAAGTAATTTTTTAAAGAGTTCAAAAGAATCTGAAAACAAGAATATTTAAAGAATCTCATATGTTTAAAAACAAAATATTTAAGGAAACATTATTAAAATAGTATTAGTCCAAATTAAGTGTCTAAAGCATAATTAAATCCATCCACACATAAAAATCCATAAAATAATATAATAGAGGATTTTTTACATCATACCCAAAATAGTAATTAAATAAATATACTTAATTGAAGTTCATAGTTTATAAAACCCTTGTTCGAAGCATGGCCTCCACGAAGTCATCCCCAGCCCAAGCCTCCATCAATTGCCATTGCCTGAGAAAGATAATAAAGCAGAGTGAGTTACTTAGAACTCAGTGTATAACCCACTTACCATATCCACTGGGCCAAATCATCAAGACATTATATTGGGCTTGAGCCCATTTACAGATTTAACAATATAATAATAATGCATGTAGAATGAAATTCCCAACCAAACCTAAATTTTCCATCCGCTACACACCACCCATACCAACAACACACCTGTGGGGATCAAGTCAACCCACCCCGCCAACACACCAATCGCAGGCATAAAGCCATTTTAAATAATATTGTGGTGCACCACCGAACTAGATTGTGGCAAAGCCACCCGAACTAGATTTTTGGCAGCAGGCCTTTCTTCTCTTCGTCAATTTTTCCCAACCCATGCAATCATGTCTAAATATAAAACATAACAATACATTCACATGATAATTTTAACAAAAGGCCCATAATACAAGAGAGTCCATATTTCAAATTTTCATTTTGGCCCATAAGGCAAAATAGCATTTTAGCCCATTTAACGATCTAGAAAACTTTGGCCCATATATCGATCTAGTAGTTTTTGGCCGATATATCGATCTAGCAGTTTTTGGCCCATATATCAATCTAGCAGTTTTTGGCCCATATATCACATGAGGCATAAAATTTTACTATTTATCAATTAACCCATTTGGGGCATTTTCGTAATTTCCACGACTTTAACCTTTTTCATGCATTTACACAAAAGTGTTAATTATTTCATATTTCTCTGATTTTGCCATCTTTACGATTTTATCCCAATGCTTACGGTATAGTATCTAACCTGAGAGATAAGTGTGAAGTTACACACCTGATTACAGTGAGAACTAGACTTTCCCGCTCGTCGATACCTAAACACGCATCACGATAATTTAGAACACTAATACTATTTATAAATCTATTCTTATAAATAACGATCTAGACTTTACCCTTGGAATTTCGAACAACTTCTATATGTGGTTTCTCCCCGATTGTTGGTTCGTTACCCACTGAATATCCATGAACAAACAAAGGCTTAGGAGTACGAACGGCTTCAAATAATAGATTCTCCTTGGATGAGGGTCCACAACCCAGTGGAAAATCTCGAATTCTCGAAACAGCCCTTCGCTTAAATTTAGGGGGAATAGCGGAACCGCCCCTATTCTGAACACTATTCACCACCCTTTTCATCCCTATCTTGGTTGTCTCCATTGACAAAAGATCATTAGTCCGACTAAATAATATATCGAAATTATGACTAACGATTTTAAGGGTGAGATTGGCTTACCACAAAATATCCTTGTTCCACAAGATGAAAATCGAGCGATAATGTCCCCCTAAGACGAAATCGATTAATAATCCATCTATATCAATATGTCGAGTATTATATATATAACTCCTTGATAAGAACCCTTACCTTGAAAAATATGATCCGAACTTAATAACTTCAAGATGACTTTGACGAGATGGTGATTCGGCCCTCCACTATCGTACTAAAATATAATGAAAGGAAATGTTTAAGAGTAATGATCAACGATTTCGATCAAAAAGACTCTCTTTTGCCACACTTAGGGTTCGGCCAAAACAACCAATAAACCAACATAAGAACCAAAAAGAAAGCTCTTACCTATTGCTTAAACGAGGGTTGGAAGAATAATCAACAAGACAATATAGATGAATAGAAGATTCGACTTTGAAGGAAAATTGAAGAAAATGGTATTAGTACCATTTGGCCATGGGGAGAAAAATAATGAAGAAAGTATTTGAATGATAAATAAAAATGGAGAAGAAAAGAGAATGGGAAGAAGGTGTTATAATTCGGTTTTCAAAGAGAAGAAAAGAGAAGGAGAAAAGAGATGAGTTTAGGAACAATATGCATTCGGCAATGGGGGAGGAGAAGGAAAAAGGAATGGGCTTTTGTGTTGGTAGTTTCAGTACTAGAAGAGAAATACGAGATGAAGCACTTGAAGGTTTTACAAAAATGACCAAATGGTCAAAAAGAATGACCAAAAGAAACAAAACAAAAATTGTTTTCTCCTAACACAAGCACATTCGGCCAAGAGAGGAAAAGAGAAGAGAAAGGTGTTTCTGGGAGAGCAAAAATGACCAAATGAAAATTCTAACAAGCTACCAACCTATTCCCTAAAACTTACCACAAAAATTTGGCCTCCCCTTTAGTCCAATAAGCCGTCCATGTACATTGGCTAAAAGTCAAAGTTTTAACCACACAAAGTTTCCAAAATAACACCCTTGATTCAGACCTTATGATCCTCCTACCTTCCATAAGCTTAGGATTCCTTTCCCCAAGTTCAAGCTTACCTTAACTATTAGCCACCTTGCCATAAAAATTTAGTCCAACCTTACCATAAATAGGGCTTGACTGACACTTGATAAAAAGGTGCAAAAATTAAAGCTACCAAAATGCAATCCATGGTATTCGAACCTCTCCCCTTATGCAATCACTCATGCGCCAATTTCACCTTACTACTAGCTCATCTTATGCTAGTTTTTGACACTTAATCCCCTTAAGCATCAAGTTCACTTGTTCCACTTCAATAATATTCTTATTACTAAAATTTATTCTAGCTCCGAATAAATCTCGAGCTTTCTCGAAACTATATTAAACACAAAAATTTATTCATTCAAAAGCTAATTAAAAAAATGCAACATATCAATACTTGTATTTTTTTAGGATGTTACAATTCTACCCTCCTTAAAGAAAATTTCATCCTCAAAATTTACCTGGCTAAAAGAGGTGAGGATATTGTTGTCTAATTGCGTCCTCAGGCTCCCACGTAGCTTTCTCTGCTTTGTGATTATGCCATAAAACCTTGACCAACGGCACGGTCTTCTTTCTTAGCACCTTAACATCTCGGTTTAATATTTTCACTGGTTCCTCCTCAAAAGATAAGTCTGATCTCAACTCCACTTCTTCTACCGGTACTATGTGAGACAGATCCGATCTATAGTGCTTCAGCATAGAAACATGGAAAACATTATGAATCTGACTCAACTCCGGAGGTAATTCAAGTTGATACGCCACTGGACCAACACGCTTCATCACATGATATGGTCCAATGAACCTAGGGCTCAACTTGCCCTTCCTTCCAAATCTAAAAATCTTCATCCAAGGTGAGACTTTCAGAAAGACCTGATCTCCCACCGCAAACTCAATATCCTTACGCTTCAGATTCGCATACGATTTTTGTCGATCTGAAGCTTCCTTTAACCGCGCTTGAATCACCTTTACCTTTTCTTATGTCTCGATATCAACTCGGGACCCAACAAGCGCCGTTCCCCAATTCAGGTCCAACAAGTAGAATACGACACCTCTGACAAATATAAAGCTACATAAGGCGCCATTTGGATCTTTGGATTGGTAACGTTTTTATCTGTGAACTCGCCAAGCGATGGAAATCTTCCCAACTACCTCTGAAGTCGATTATACAACTACGTAACATGTCTTCCAAAATTACTCTTTCTAACTGACCATCTGACTGAGGATGAAAAGCCGTACTAAAGTTTAACTTTGTTCCCAAAGCCTCATGTAAAGCTTTCCAAAACTGTGATGTAAACTTCGGATCCATGTCCGATATGATAGACACTGGTACCCCATGCAACCTCACGATCTCAGATACATACAGTTTAGCTAACTTCTGCAGCGAGTAATCTGTACGAACTGGAAGAAAATGGGCAGTCTTAGTCAAACGATCAACTACAATCCAAATGGAATTTTCTTAGTAGGTGTTAAAGGCAACCCACTAACAAAATCCATTGATATCCGCTCCCATTTCCATAGGGGAACCTTTACCGATTGTAATAAGCCTGACGGCAGTTGATGCTCCACCTTCACTTGTTGACAAGTCAAACATTTACCTACAAACTCAAAAATCTCACGCTTCAACCACAGCCACCAATATTGTAACACCCCAAACCGGACATCACCAAAACATAAATTAAAGGCCTCTTACAAATCCAATATAAAACCCAAATAAAGTAAATAAACTAAAGTACCCAAATTCAATAGTCCTTTATTAAAGCATGGCATGTGCACCACGAGTCCATCCCGGCTCCATGTCGCGTCTGAGTCACTGAAATGTCAAAGGAGAGGGTGAGTCGGTGACTCGATGTGTAAATCCGCTCTCGAAGAACAACATGCTAACACACATCATACAAAGCAACATAATTAATGCAACCCATCCTAACCATCCATATCGCCTTTTCTACCCGTGTGGTACCAAACCCTTTGGTGGTGCCAAACCAACTGGTGACATATAGTCACAATGTGTTACCAAAACACTGGTGTCCCAAAGACACAATATCCATCAATGTGGTACCAAACCCTTTGGTGTCCCAAAGACACAATTGTGCTACCAAAGCACCGGTGACGAAGTCACAAATCCGATGATGGGGCCAACCCATCGTGTGATACCAAATCACTAGCAGACGATCCCATATCTCATGTGGGGCCAACCCACGTGGTTAAACCACGAGGGACAAGTCGCAATGAGGTGCCAAACCTCGGTGACCCAAAGTCACAAAGTGTGCTACCAAAGCACCGGTGCTCGTCGGACAAAATATCACTTGCTCCTCCACTCGTATCACCCATCAACATACCACACTCATGTAATCATGCATATCATATAATCATGCATATCATGCTATTATGTCTAACCTCATATCCCATGTCATATATAGCCACGACCATGGTATCACATAAATCATCGGTAAACTCATAATAATATCTTGACTTACCCGAGTCGAATCATACCCATTAGGGTATCATATCAATCATCAACATTTCATTAATCATCACACGGGTTATTAATCATATTACTAAAATAGAAGTGTGTTAGTTACACACGAATTAAGGAGATTCTAATACTAAGAACCGATCTAAGACCCTCGACCACCTTGGCAACTTTGATCCTAAAATCGACCAACCAGCGAGTTAGCACACATATCAATCGGCCATAACCAAAGAAATCAAAGGGTATATCGACACCCTTACCTTATCCTGGATTTGGTTTCCTACCAAATCCGAACCTGATGGTTCTTTGAAGCGCCTTCAACAATGGTGTCTCCCACACAAACACACACACGATAAGCGGCGGTTAATCCCTTAACAAGCGGTCTCAAAAAAACTAAATGAAATCGAATATAGCACTCGCTCTTACCACTACTCTCGCTTTGCTTGCGAGAAAGAAAACTCCTTTAGCGCTCCTTAGATCCGGATGTCCTATAATAAGAATTGGTTTATAAGCGATTAGCACCTTCCAACAATCACAATCGGCCATCAACATAACAAGAATCGGCAAGGTGAGAGAAAGAAGAGAAATGGCCATTCGGCCTAGTACTTACCACTACCAAGCGATTGGAACCAAGCTCCCAACACCACCAAATATTCGGCCAACACAAGGAGGATTGACTAACGGGTTTTGGAAAAGAGATGAAACAAAGAAAGATGAGTGGAGGGGGTCACTTTCGGTTTTGAAAGGGAAAGAAATGAATCTGATGGGTTTAGAAGAAGAACTAGTTTGGCTACTATCTTTTAAGGAAAATAGAAAGAACATGCTAAGTTCGCTCAAAGATGATGAAGAACAAAGGCTGGTTTTTGTTTAAAGAGATGGTATGAAACAAAGGAAATCGGCACAAGGTTGTGAAAGCACAAAGAAAGAAAATGAGAAGGAATCGACCGAGCAAATGAGAAGGTTCGACTTGAGTGCTTAACACCCTTACTTTTGACTTTGTACAATTAAAGAAAGGGAAGAAAAATGTGAGAAGAAGGGATATAGGTTTGAAACACAAAGGAAAGAAGAAGGAAGAAACAAGGTTTACTTTCGGCAATAAGGTGCTAGAGGTTTCGGTTTAACAAAGTTGAAAAAGAAGCGGAGGGTGGGAGAGGCATTGACTTCTAAATGAAACAAAAGAAAAACAAAAGAGCTACAAGTGCATTCGGTAATACCCAAGCTTTGGGTTTTGGTTCCAAGAAGAGAATATGGGCAAAAGAAAGAGAGTACGTTTGACAAGCTACAAGCATATAATGAAAACACACACACACATGCACAAAGGAGATTTGGCACTTCCCAAGCTCCCCAAACACTCCTCAAACCGCCACACACTCCCTCTCCCCAAACTCTCACCAAATCCGTAACTCCCCATTTACTCACACACCACTAATTCAAATGGCAAAGACCAAGTCTCCCTCCTACTTTCACTCTCCACCTTACTTTTGAGCGGTTTGACCAAGTCCATGGTAGAATTCCACTTGCCTTCTACCTCTTCCTCCATGCCGTCAAAATGAGAGCCAAAGGGTGGGATTCTCGCGACTTGAACACCAGACCTCCCCCTTGTAGATGACGCCACACACACACCTTCCTTGTGGCGCATGCTTGCCACATTGCTAGCTCCCCATTTGTGCTATAATTTCACTTAATTTAAATATAAACCCCAACACCTTCTGCTTCTATCCCCTAAAGCCCAAGAACAAGAATTTCACCACCTACCCGAGGCTCACACCTAGCCTACAACTAAATCCAAAAACACCAAAACAACATCATAGCAAGCAATTAAACATGCAAACAAATGCCAAATCGAAATAGCCCTTAACAGGGATATTACGGTTCTACCCCCTTAAAAATTTCGACCTCGAAATTACAGTCGAAAGAGTTGCGGGTATTCTTTGTCTCATCATATCCTCGGGTTCCCACGTAGCTTCTTCTACGCCATGATTCCGCCAAGAACCTTAACGGAGAGCTGCAGACTTCTGCGTAGAACCTTCACATCCCGATCTAAAATCATGCAGGCTCTTCCTCTATGGACATATCCGGATTTACCTCGATCTCCTCTCGTTACCACATGTGATGGATCGGAGCGATATCGCCAAGCATCGAAGCGTGGAACACGTCATGAATCGACTTAGCTCACCGGCAACTCGGTGATATGCAATGGTCCCACTCGTCTTAGTACCTTATCGGCCCAATAAACCTCGGACTCAGCTTGCCTTTCTTCCGAACCTTAATACCTTCTTCCACGGTGAGACCTTCAGGAAAACCCGATCTCCCACAGCAAACTCAATATCTCTCCGTTTAAGATCAGCATAGGACTTCGGCCGGTCAGAAGCTTCCTTCAATCGAGCCTGAATCAACTTAACCTTGTCTTGATCTCGATAACCAACTCGCCCTAACAAGCGACGTTCACTTAACTCTGTCCAACAAGTTGGTTGAGCGACACTTTCTCCGTCTAGCGCCTCATAAGGTGCCATCTTAATGCTCGCTTGGTATTTGTTGTTGTGGCGAATTAACTAACGGTAGATACTCCTCCCAACTACCCTCAAGTCCAAAACACACCTCGAAGCATATCCTCCAAAATCAGATAACCCTTCGATTGCCCGTCGATTCGGATGAAATCTTTGTCTTTGAAATCTAACAGTGTACCCGATTACGATGCAGCCTTCGAACCTTGGCGTGAATATCTTGAGAAAGCAGAGCCCTTCTTCGGTGATCAAACAAGTCATCTATCCGAAGCGGTGGATACTTGTTTTTAATCGTCGACTTATTAGGTTAGCGGTGAGTCTATGCACATCCGCATAGTCCGTCTTTCTTCTTTACAAAAGTGCGGCGTTCCCCATGGCGAAATACTTGGCCCGATAAAACCTCGGTCCAATAACTCCGGATTTGAGCCTTAAGCTCCACTAATTCTTTAGGTGCCATCCCAGCGGGGCAATGGATCTTGGCGCAGATTCGCATATGATCAATCCGAACTCTACCTCCGATCGTGGCAAACCCTAAGCTCCTCAGAAACACATCCACAAATTCCCCACCGTCAAGAATAGTCTCCACAGAAGACTCCTTAGCCTCCAAGGCATACACATGCACCACATATGCTTATGACCTTTCTGACCATTTTCTCGGCTTCCGGCAGATACCAAGTTGGATGGATAGTTTCTCCTATTACCGTCGTAACTACTTCATCACCCACGGTGTGCTCGAGAACCATGCGCTTAGTCGCGCGTCCAACTTCACTGATACTTACCCACCCGGTCCATTCCGAGAATTAGATCGAACTCCCGAATGGCGGTTCCATCGGATCGCCTCAAATACTACCCTTGGAGTTCTAGAGTGCGTCTCTATCGGTTTATCTACCACTACTGAGTGACCTAGAGGGCTTATTACGGTCATACGCTAGAAGATATCTCGAGTCTAAATCCATTGTCTCTACTATACTCATCGGCAACATAAGAGTGTGTAGACCCCACATCAATTAAAGCGGTATAAGGAGAACCAAAAATCAAAAACGTCTGGTGATGGCGTCCGTGCGTCAGCCTCTCTCGCCTCGCAAAGATATACCAATCTAAATTTGCTGCCTCGAACTACTGCACCTCTGCGGTGCTCCACGGCCCGACCAGGCTCTAGCCAACTTAGCAGACGGTCCCTCACACGGTGGTCCAACGAGCCACACTCAAACAACCTCGCCACATTCAGCCTCCCGGTGAGCCTTTCCACAATGGTTACCTGCGGCGGTCCACCCTAGCGACAACAAACCTACCCCGATCGATTATTTTCACTCGGTCTAGCCCTCTTCATTGACACGATGAACCGAAGACCCAAAACTCCTTTATAGCGGTTCCTATCCATACTGCGCCTCACGAGACTCTTTAATGCCCTCGGCAACCTTCGCCTTTTCAGCTTCACTCATGACTAAATCTCGTCTGAATTAAAGAATCTTATGTATCGATCATTATTCCCTTTGTGTTTAAAGTAAAGTTTTATGAATTTTAAAGAAGCTTTGTTTTGGAGTCCACAGAGTCCTATTAGTTTCAGTCTCTAGAGTAGTCTTACTAGCCATCCAATCATGTCAATCACAACAAATAGTGCGGTACTTACATCAGGCGAATGACTGATGCCGGCGACTCGGTGCCATGCCCTTCAAACCATACTTTAAAAACAATATACTTGAAAATTTTAGTTTTAAAACATTTTGGGCCTCGGGCCCACAGTAAACTTTTGAACTTAGCTCGATACGCGGATGGAGTATGTGAAACCCGAGATTTTGAAATCCTAACAAATCATTATCTTTCCAAGTTTTAGTAAAAATTCATACCAACTTGTTTTGTTAAGGCATATTAAAAATCTAATTAAGACATAAACATCACCAAAACATAAATTAAAGGCCTCTTACAAATCCAATATAAAACCCAAATAAAGTAAATAAACTAAAGTACCCAAATTCAATAGTCCTTTATTAAAGCATGGCATGTGCACCTGAGTCCATCCGGCTCCATGTCCGCGTCTCGAGTCACTGAAATGTCAAAGGAGAGGGTGAGTCGGTGACTCGATGTGTAAATCCGCTCTGAAGAACAACATGCTAACACACATCATACAAAGCAACATAATTAATGCAACCCGATCCTAACCATCCATATCGCCTTTTCTACCCGTGTGGTACCAAACCCTTGGTGGTGCCAAACCACAAGATCTCGATACATCTTATTTCCTCCGGGTGCATAGCATAAGGGCTACTATCGCCTCCATGAATCATTTGTCTCAAATCCGAGTCCTTGGGCATACAAATTCTTCCACAAAACACAAAGACTCCATCCTTATTCATACCAAAATCCCTATTTCACCACTTTCAACTTGTCAATTAAGGATCCCAACTTTTCATCCGATATCCGCTTTTCCACGATCCGATCTAACCACAGAGGCTTCACCTAAAGTTCTGCTAACAGACTACCATCCTCATACAAACTCAGATGAGCAAACATTGCTCTTAAATCAGATACCACCTTACGACTTAACGCGTCTGCTACCACGTTAGCCTTTCCAAGATGATACTCGATTAAGAAATCATAATCCTTTAACAACTCCACCCACCTTCTTTGTCTCAAGTTTAACTCCTTCTGGGTAAGAAGATAATTAAGACTCTTATGATCCGTATAGATTATAGACTTCTCACTGTAAAGATAGTGCCTCCAAATCTTTAAAGCAAACACTACCGCAGCCAACTCCAAGTCATGAGTAGGGTAGTTTACTTCGTGCAGTCTCAACTGACGAGAAGCATAGGCCACCACTTTTCCATTTTGCATCAACACACATCCTAAACCCGTGTGTGACGCATCACAGTAGACGATAAATTCTTTTCCAGCCTCAGGTTGAATCAGTACTAGTGCTTCCGTCAAAATCTTCTTCAATCTCTCAAAACTTTCTTGTTGTTTATCAGTCCATACATACGGTACTCCCTTTCGCAATAGCTTAGTTAGGGGTGCAGCAATCAACGAAAACCCCTCAACAAAACGTCTATAATATCCAGCCAAACCTAAGAAACTCTGAATCTCAGCTACTGACTTCGGTGGTTTCCAATCCAATACAGCCTCAATCTTCCGAGGATCCACCCTTATTCCTTCAGCTGACACCACATGACCCAAGAAAGTCACTTCCCTTAACCAAAATTCACATTTACTGAATTTGGCATAAAGTTGCTTATCACGAAGTAACTGCAATACTATACGCAAATGCGAGTCATGCTCCTCTTCATTTCTCGAATATACCAAAATGTCATCTATGAACACTACAACAAACTAGTCTAGATAAGGTTGAAAGACTCGGTTCATCATGTCCATAAATGCAACTAGTGCATTGGTCAAACCAAATGGCATCAACAAAAACTCATAATGTCCATAACGAGTTTGGAATGCTATCTTATGAATACCTACCTCTTTCACTTTGAGTTGATGATAACCCGATCTCAAATCAATTTTGGAGAAAACTGATGCTCCCTTCAATTGATCAAACAGGTCATCAATTCTTGGTAAGGGATACCTATTCTTGATTGTCAATTTATTCAACTGCCTGTAATCAATGCATATACGCATCGACCCATCCTTTTTCTTAACGAACAAAACCAGTGCTCCCCACGGAGACACACTAGGTCCAATAAATCCTCGATCCAACAATTCTTGAATTTGAGCTTTAAGCTCCGCCAACTCCTTCAGTGCCATCCTATAAGGTGCAATAGACATTGGAGCCATTTCGGGCAATAGCTCAATACCAAATTCTACTTCCCGATCTGGAGGTATACTACGAAGTTCTTCGGGAAAGACATCTGAAAATTCTTTCACCGTTCTCACATCTTCCACTGATAACTCCTTGGTATCCAAAGCACTAATAAAAGCTAGGAATGCTCCATACCCTTTTCGCACCAACTTTTCTGCCTTTAACGTAGATACCACATTTGCCAAGTAATTCATTCGTTCGCCTATCATTACTACTTCCTTATCATCCGAAGTCCTTATTGACATCCGCTTTTCAGCACAATCCAAATGCACCCGATGCTTCACCAACCAATCCATGCCCAGAATGAGATCAAATTCGCTGAAAGGCAATTCCATCAAATTCGTCAAAAATATTTCTCTTTGGATTTCTAAGGGCACGTCTCTAAACAGTTTATTCATAATTATCGACTGTCCTAAAGGACTAATTACCGTCATCTCACTATCGATAATCTCAGATTTTATATTTAGGTTTCCAAATATGGCACTAGCAATATACGAGTGGGTAGAACCGATATCTATCAAAGGAGTAACAGGCACATCAAAGATGAAGAACGTACCAGTTATCACATCAATTGCATCGCCATCTTCTCGACGTCTGACCGCATAGACCAACCCCGGCTGTCTTGCCTCCGCGTTACCTCTAAAGCCATTTCCTCGACCCGGTGCACCTTGTCTGCGTCCTACCCCATTACTACCACGACCTGGTCCACGGCCTCTCGGTGGCTGCTGAGCGCCTCTGGCCGACTGAGCCTCAGGGTTACGAGCTTCCTGAGTCGTATCCATCCGTCAAGGGCAATTCTTATATTGATGATCCTTGGAACCACATTTATAACAAGCACCAGTTTTCCTCCAGCACTCTCTTGGGTGTCGTTTTCCACATTCGACACAGTCTCGACTCTGATTAGTAGCCACATGTGCTCTACCTTGAGCTGGCTCATCATTTCGAGGCCTCTTCTGAAACCTTTTTGAAGAACCTAAATACTTTATATCTCTCTTACCTCTGACTCTTTCCCAGTTTTGACGTTCTGAGCTCTTAGCCTATTCGGTTATCTTGGCTTTCTCCACAAGCGTGGCAAAAACTCTTACTTGTTGGAGGGCTATCAGTACCTGCAACCCATCATTCAGCCCATCCTCGAAGCGTACACAGCGCTTATGATCCGTTGGTACTATAGTTCGAGCATAACGACTCAAGCGTAAAAATTCTGCCTCATAAGCTGCCACTATCTTATTTCCTTGAACCAGATTCAAGAATTCCTTCCTCCGAGCATCCACATAACTTGTCCCTATATATTTCCCTTGAAAGGCATCTCTGAAGAATTCCCAAGTAACAAATGCAGCTTCAGTGCCTTATCGAACAGTAAGCCACCATTGATATGCCTCGTCCCTTAACAAGGACACCGCTCCTCTTAGTTTCTGCTCTACAGTGCACTCTAGATCGTCCATAATTTGCTCTACAGCCTCAAGCCAATATTCATCAACATTCAGAGCCACACCTGAAACACCTCTAAAAACTTCAGCACCACTTGATTTCAGTCGTTTCGATATCGACCCACGAGTTGTTGGTTCAGCTCTAGTTCCAGCGACCCTTTCAAGGACTCGCAACATTGCTCGTGTCAAAGCATTATCTTCTCTTCTATGGTCCTGTGATTCATTTTCCAATGCAGGTGATGCCGGTGCATCCATTTCCGAGATATGTCCTGATTCCTCAGACACAGCTCTAGCACTCAGCCTCTACCACGGCCACGTCTACCACGTCTCAAGGCCTCCCGACGCCATACTATCTAACTTCTTTAACTCGATTACGAATTTTATGAATTAGAAAACTATTTCAGTGTTCATTAACGATATTTTATGAGATTCATGAGATAAAGTTATTTTTCGCAAACACATCCTATAGTCTCGATCTCTACAATTTTCAACACTTAAAACTAGAAGTTCTAGAGTGTTCCTATGATCATATCATCATAATAATCATTCAGTAATGAATACTTACTTGACTTGGTGCCGGATGCTTGTGGTGCCATACAACCTTTAAAACATAATTAAAATAATCTCAAACGAAAGTTATTTGTTGAACCCTACCACAGTTGAGTTTTGAAACCGGCTTTGATACCATTAAATGTAACACCCCAAACTAGGTCTATGCGTTAAGACGAGATTTGGTTTGTCACACAGAACGAACATCCATTTAATTATCTAATGATTTAGGTAAAACAGTTCAACAAAACCTTTTGAAAATGAAGTTTAGTAAGAACCAAGAATTTGATTTAAAATCGATGAATAAAGTAGTACTAGTTTGAAATCCTATTATTTAATATTTAATTGTTAAAGACTTTAAAGTAATTTTAAAGAGTTCAAAAGAATCAAAACAAAAATATTTAAAGAATCTCATATGTTTAAAAATAAAATATTTAAGGAACATTATTAAAATAGTATTAGTCTAAATTAAGTGTCTAAAGCATAATTAAATCCATCCATACATAAAAATCCATAAAATAATAATAATAGAGGCCTTATTACATCATACCCAAAATAGTAATTAAATAAATATACTTAATTGAAGTTCATAGTTTATAAAACCCTTGTTCGAAGTATGGCCTCCACGAAGTCATCCCCGGCTCAAGCCTCCATCAATTGCCATTACCTGAGAAGGATAATAAAGCATAGTGAGTTACTCAGAACTCAGTGTATTTCCCACTTACCATATCCACTGGGCCAAATCATCAAGACATTATATTGGGCTTGAGCCCATTTACGGATTTAACATTATAATAAAAATAATGCATGTAGAATGAAATTCCCAACCAAACCTAAATTTTTCATCTGCTACACACCACCCGTACCAACCAACACACCTGTGGGGATCAAGTCAACCCACCCCGCCAACACACCAATCGCAGGCATAAAGCCATTTTAAATAATATTATGGTGCACCACCGAACTAGATTGTGGCAAAGCCACCCAAACTAGATTTTTGGCAATAGGCCTTTCTTCTCTTCGTCAATTTTTCCCAACCAATGTAATCATGTTTATATATAAAACATAACAATACATTCACATGATAATTTTAACAAAAGGCCCATAATACAAGTGAGTCCATATTTCAAATTTTCATTTTGGCTCATAAGGCAAAATAACATTTTAGCCCATTTAACGATCTAGCAAACTTTGGCCCACATATCGATCTAGCAGTTTTTGGCCCATATATCTTTCTAGCAGTTTATGGCCCATATATCGATCTAGCAGTTTTTGGCCCATATATCACATGAGGCATAAAATTTTACTATTTATCAATTAACCCATTGGGGGCATTTTCGTAATTTCCACGACTTTAACCGTTTTTATGCATTTCCACAAAAGTGTTAATTATTTCATATTTCTCCGATTTTGCCATCTTTATGATTTTATCCCAATACTTACGGTATAGTATCTAACCCGAGAGATAAGTGTGAAGTTACACACCTGATTACAGTGAGAACTAGACTTTCTCGCTCGTCGATACCTAAACACGCATCACGATAATTTAGAATGTAGATGGCCCAAATTGCCCGGGCCCAATTACAAAAAAAATTTTAATTAATTACAAGCCCAATCAAAAACCAGGGCCCATTAACAAAACAAAAATAGGCCCAAATGGCCCAAACCCAACCCAACTCAGAAAACAAAAAAAAAAAAAAAAAACCCTAGCCTCACACTCGACCCTCGACTTGACCCCCACCGCCTCTGCAGCTCCGTCCACCACTTTGCTCCACCACCACCTGCAAACACGACAAAAGAGGACAGCAACAAAATAGCAAAAATAAAAGAAAGCAATATTGTATTTCATTTGGCTATATAAGCCGAGCAAAAAGCAGTGTACAAGGGGAGTTCCTTTCGAGAAAAAAAAATAGAGAGAGTATTAAAGAAAAAAGGGGGGCTTTTCGAAAAAACAGAGAGAATACGATAGCAAAAAAGGGGCTTTTTTTTGTAATAGGAAAAGGAGAGATTTCAAAAAAAAAAACAACAAAAACAGATTCAAAAAAAATATATGAAAAACGAGTAGATCTCCTAAAGCGGAAACAAAAAGCTAAAGAGGTGATATTTTATTTTCGAAGTTTTATTTTTTATGTTATTTTTATTTTTTTACGCAAACATACCGAGGATATATTCATAAAATGGTAACAAAATAAAAAAACAACAAAAATAAATTTTACCTCTTCCACCACCGTGGATGGTGGGGTTTAACGCCGCATGACGATCTGACAGACCCCTCATGGAATCCTCCGGAGCTCCCCACCTGCAGAGAGAAAGGAAGAAGGATCAGAAGTTTTTTTTTTAAAGAGGAGTGAAAATGAGATTTTTTTTGGCAAAAATGGCTTATATAGCCAAACCAAAACGACGCCGTTTTGGTCGGCGCCCATAAGCCCCAAAACGACGTCGTTTTGCCCCTTCCGACCCGAATCCGACCCGCCCGCCAGAGGATCTGCATGTTTTACCGAAAAAAGGGAATTTTATGCGCGCGGTCCTTCCGCATTTTTATATTTTACAATTAAGTCTTTCAATATTGTTATTTTGCCCCAGAAACTTCATGCGATTACAATTTAGTCCCTTTTAAAACGTTGCGTTTAGATGCTTTGGGTAAATTTGCGCTTCTCATCCTCCATATTTTCGCGCGCATCACAATAGGGTCCTCTTCCTTTTCTTTTATTATAAATCTCCCGAATTTTATTTTGATTCGATTTGGCCTCCCCTTCAATTATCATTATTATTATTATTTAATGTTTTACCGATTATTTATTACTACTATTGTTTTATTATTATTATTACTATAATATTACGTATTACTATGCTATATTATTATTATTATTATTATTATTATTATTATTTTATTCCTCTATTATTAATTATTATTATTATTATTATTTACTATTACTATTACTTTATTACTAGTATTATTATTATTTTATTTTATTATTACCACTCTTATTTATTTTATTATTGTTCATTTATTAATATGTTATTATTTTTCATTATTAATGTACTCTTATTATTATCATTGTTTAATCTTCACCATTTATGAATTTTGTTTTATATTATTTTATTCATTATTTATTTATTTGTTATCTTATTTATTTATTTGTCATTTCATTTACTTATTATTTATTCGCTTATTGCTCTTTACTTTTTATACTTTAAAGCACTTTAATTATTTATCATATTTTTTAACTTATTATTTATTCGCTTATTGCTCTTTACTTTTTTGTAATACTTTACAAAGACTTTAAGTATTTATCATATTTTTTTAATTTTATTTATTTATTGTTATTATTATTATCATCCTATTTGTTTCTATGATTTTATTATTGTTATTCTTATTTCATTATTTATGTGCTCATTCGTTTATAAGAATTAGATTTATTCATATATTCGCTTAATTTGTTAGTATCATTACTTTGTTTACTATTAATCAATCAAATTTCCGAAATAAAGATAATGTTCGGTGTTTGAAAATTCGGAAGATCGAGCCCTAACTTCATCGGGTTCGGTTTTACTCGTTTATGTTAAACAACGGGATATCTCTTTTGAAGTTGCAATTTTAAAACAAAATACTTAATCTCGGAATTGAAATGTCGTGCCCTAACTTCTTGGACTCGACACTTAGATACTTCGGGATAAGTTTCTTTTCCTAAAATAGAGGTAATTTTTCAATTTGAAATCTTGGGAAATCGAGCCCTAACTTACTGGGTTTCGATTTCTCATTTGACGAATAATAGAAGATCCTCTTTAAATAAAAACCAAGCTTCAAAAGGCGAGCTTAGTTTCGCGAGTTTAAAGTATTGTGCCCTAACTTACTAGACGAGATGCTTTACCTCTTCGAAAATAAGAAAGCCTTAATGTCCCTTCCAACTTTAAAAATAAAAGCGTTGTATTTTCAATCCTTTAAAGTTTTCAACAAATAGGACATCAATCAATCAGTTTGGTACCAATTTTGGGCGTGTCGAGGGTGCTAATCCTTCCTCGCACGTAATCGACCTCCGAACCCATTTTCTCAAAGTTCGTGGACCAAAAAGCCCCATTTTGGTAAATTAAATGTTTTACTAAAACGAAGGTGATCCAATCACACCAAGTAAAGATCGGTGGCGACTCCCTTCCTTTTTCTTTTTTTAAAAATCGAGTCGACCGCGTCGTTTACCGTTTTCATCAAAAAATGGTTACGACAGCTTGGCGACTCCACTGGGGACGCGAGGGTCAAGCCATAGATTGATTGATTTTTGTCCTTTTAATTAAAATGGTTTTGAAAAATCATGCTTCTTTTAACGCATCTTCAATATTAGCCTTGTAAATACTTTGGCATTGCATCGCATGACCGTTGTGGTCACACCTTTAAGTGGGAGCGAGAAGCTATGCCTTCGTGAGGTTTTCACCTCCGCACGGGCTAGTGGACTGCTTTCGGAATACATTCGTACCTATGTCTCCGTGAAGTTTTCACTTTCGCATGGCCATAGGGAAATGTATTCCCCTGAACCGAACTCGGTCCGCATGAGCCTATAATGGGTGAGGATCGAGGAATCTGCTGGTTCGGGAACCTCGAACTTTAGAACTAAGCCGCATATAGCAAACCCTAAGAGCCCACCTTAGGTAGAGCCATGGCAAACCTTAGTGGTCACCCAGATAGGCGTTTGCTTATTTTACTTACTTTATATTCCACAGTACTAACTTTTTGTGTTTCTTTCTTTTTGTGCATATCATTTCATATTTTAAAGAGACATCGATTCACGGTCCGTTTCTGAGTTGGGAAGCTGGTTATGGAAAGCGAATTCCTTGATAAAGTAGAAGACAATGCGTAGTCAGATATGGTCGAGCAATGCCAAATAGAAAAGGAGATAGCTTAGTCGAAGGGCATGTGTCCGAACTACGAGCTTCACCAATATCGATGTCACGCAGAATCGAGCTCCGGAGTTGAAAGAAATTTGGACTCGATGGGATGATGAAGCGAAGCAAATTGTTCTATGGTACTTACGGTGACTGCCTTACTTGCTTGAGGTCAAAATAGACAAGCACTGCTCCGAGCAATGACCCGCTTAAAATGCCGCTTATAGTTGTTTCTCCTTCGAAAGTGGATCCGGTTCCCACAAAGGAAGAGTATACGACCTTGTTACATTGCCCGAGAATTCAAGTTGACAAAGCTTATTCCAAGGCGGTTAATGGCCCAACCTTCGTGAAGAAGTTGATGAATATCACCGAATGAGTGAACAGTGGGTCTCAATAGAATGCGAGAAGAAGGGCGAGGTAAATGCATACCACGGATATGTTTGAGAGACTGATTCGGCGCATCCCGACACGAAGAAAAGATAGACATCTTGGCCTTGTGTATTTACGATGCAGTAATCTTTCCCAAAGCTTTAAGGCACGTTGATGAAGCGATTATCGATCTATTCAGCCGGTTGGACAAAGGGGTCACACCCGTTCCTGCCATCTTAGCCGAAACGTTCAGATCCTTGACCGCATGTCGGAGAAGAGGTGAAGGCAGGTTTATTGGATGTGCGCAGCTGTTATTGGCTTGGTTCCATAGTCACTTTTGGAAAATAGAGAAAGTGTCTTGCCGGTTCATGTCAGAAAAGTACTCCCCGCTAGAAGAGATAGCAACTACGCCTAGAAGAGAGGATGTGTTCGAAGAAAATTGGATCGCGCTCTTCCAAAACCTTTAAGAGGACGATATCGAGTGGAAGGCTCTCTGGATGATCCCCGACAGGATCCTTTATCGTTACGGAAGCTTTGACTGGGTTCCCCTATTGGGAATTTGGGGTGCCACCGCCTACGCCCCTTTGCTGGTCCTAAGACAGTATAGTTCAAGGCAGTTTGTACCAACGACATACGGGCTAGCTCAATGCGAGTTTTCATACGAAGGGGGAAGCTATAAGAAAAAGGTTAAAGAGATTTCTAGTGCCTGGAATCAGATTCACAGAATGAGAAGATTATCTACAGGCCCGAGGACGACCCTGGAATACCTTGAATGGAGGGCTAGGAGAGTCAACGACAACATTCCTGAGCCAAATCCAGAAGGCGCCCGATCAAGAGAAGAATGCATGCGAGTGGTCCCATCAGAATTAGAGATTGTGAAGCAAGATTTTGAACGGATGAGCTCGAAACTCGGGAAAAGGATAGAAAGGTTGGAGGAAGAAAAGATGCTCCTCCAGTTAGAAGTAGACGGTCAAAAATCAGAGGCTGAGAAACTCAGAAAGGAAAAGCGAAAAGTAGAGGAAGACCGAGATAACTTGAAGACGAAGTACAAGAGGATGCGTTTAACGATAAAAAATGCGAGATTAGGGAAAACTTCGGAGCAGTGGCAACAAGAGGTCAGAGAGGAAAGAGCCAAAGTTAGCAGTTGGGAGAAAAAGTTTCATGAAATACGAGCGCAGAAGGAAGACTTAGAGAAGGGCAGGACAGAAGACCAAAAAGAAAAAAAGGGATTAGAAGCTAGAATAGCCGAGCTTGGGCGATCTCTACACCATTATCGGAGTCGAGACTCGGAAAGCCAACTAAAGACAAGCCTGAACAAAATAGAGGAAATGAAAGGTAGGGTTGAAGAGTTAGAATCGGCATTACACAGTAGCGAGCTCCGAATTGAGCTTTTGGAAACGAGAGAAAGACGTTGGGAGGAAGAGCTTCACCATTCTTACGAGCAAGTTCGAAGCCGGGACTACCTCATGGGAGAAGCAATAATCCAGATTCAAGAAGTAGCTGATCACCTACAGACTTTGGCTGAGGAGGCTGACATATTGGGCATGAGATATGGGCTACCACCGGGTCGTGATGAAGAGCTAATCTCTCTGCTTGGAAAAATCAAAACCTTAGGTCTTAGGGCGAGAACATATTTGTAATCTACTTTATGTAAAGGGTTTTGCCTTCTAATAAAGTTTTCTAAAATGAAGTTGATCGAATCGATGTCTTCTTCCCCGCATTCATGCATTTGCATTACATCATATTACATACATTAAAGTTTATAAAAGAAGCCTAATTGGTTAAGATTAACAGAGAAACAAGAGAAAACAAGAGAGAAGAAAAGAAATGCAGGAACTAGACATCACTACGGGACTCGTGCTAAGACAAAGAAAATGGATCAAAGATTTGAACAATTTCGAAGGAGATACAAGAATGAGATCTGAGAGCAAATGATGAAACTCCAAAGAAGATATGATAGAACGGATGCAAGAGTCCCAAAACAACATGATGAGCCAGCTGGCGCAACTATTAGCCAATGAACGAGGAAAAGGCGCCGCTAGTTCAGGGAATAATGACGACCCTGCTTACCCTCTGGGATTTACCCCGCCAAATACCCAAGCACCACCAGAAATAGGTCCCCAAAGGACACCTTTTGTCATCAGGCCACAGTGCGAGTTGAGACCAGAATGCCGCCAAGACTTCCCAACCGGTTCGGGCACTAATCCGGAGAAGGTCCCGCTAACCCTATAGTCCCGACTTTGATGAAATGGTTGAAATGGATAAGGCAAAACGAACCTTTCCGCATAACTCGAGGATCGTTGCAAATGGTTAGAAGAAAAGTTTAAAGAAATAGAGATCTACGACCATCGCTACGGAGTGGACGCTAAAGACTTGAGCCTAGTCCTGCACCTCATACTTCCGCCAAAGTTCAAGACCCCAAATTTTGAAAAATACAATGGGACCATTGTTCTGAAGCGCACATCACGATGTTACGTCGACGAATGGCGGATATGTTAACAACGATCAACCGCTTATTCATTGTTTCGGGATAGTTTGGCGGGGCGCGCCAAATGGTACAATCACCAAATTAGTACTCAGATCAAGTCGTGGAAGGACCTAGCACAGGCCTTCCTGAAATAATACGGGACACGTAGCCGATATAGCTCCTGATCGAATCACACTCCAAAATATGGAGAAAAAGCCAAACGAAAGTTTCAGGCAATATGCCCAACGGTGGAGGGAAGTAGCCACACAAGTTCAGCCACCGCTCCTAGAAAAAGAGACCACCATGCTGTTTGTCAATACGTTGAAAGCTCCCTTCATTAATCACATGCTTGGAAGTGCCACAAAAGTTTTTCCGATATTGTCTTTGTCGGGAAATGATCGAGAATGCAATCAGAAGTGGTAAAATAGAGGCTGGAGAAAGTACTAGAAATACGGTCCCGAAGAAGAGGGAGAGTGATATAAACAACATAGGTAAAGGTTATTCAAAACCTATTACTGTGAGCCAGCCAAGGACTGTGACCCCCGATCATCAGAGCCCCTTTAGACAAGAGTCCAACACAAGGCAAAATACGAAGAAAATCTAATTTACGCCTATCCCAGTCCCATACAAGGAAATGTACCAGAAATTATTTGACGCACATGTTGTCTCCCCCCATTACTTAAAACCCTTGCAACCCCGTACCCTAAGTGGTATGATGCGAACACACAGTGCGAATACCATGCAGGAATCGTGGGACATTCTATAGAGCACTGTCTCGCTTTTAAGAAACTAGTGGAAAGACTGATCCAGGTGGGAGTTATAGAAGTCGATGACACCTCTTGCAAGGGGCACCCGCTACCTAATCACGGGGTCAACATGATAGGCGAAGAAGCGAGAAGAAGAGTTAAAAGGATATTTTCGATGTGAAACCCCAATGAAACAGTGCGGAAGGAAATGATAAAAAGGATTGGTTGTGACATGTCCAAGGAAGAACATGAAGAAACGCGAAAGGTCGTGGAATTTTATGACTCGGAAGGGCACGAAATCCAAAGTTGCACTGAGTTCAGAATGCTGGTACAGGCGCTGATGGACAATAAAGAGCTAGAATTCTTTGAAAGCAATGAAGGCCGGAAAGAGGGTAACATCTGCACGTTGGAGGATGAGTCAGCAGCAAAAGCCTCGGAGGCGAGCTATCCTTTAGTCACCATCTCCCGATCAAAAGGCGACGGAGTAAAAATCGTGATTCGAAAGCCTACTACTTTTTCATCTGAAGACAACCAAAAGACTCTCGGGGGTTATAATTGCAACGTGACGACTCCTGAAAAGGGGGTCCGTCCACAAAAGAGAGCCAGGAATATCCTAAGATCGTGATCCGAAAACCTGCAGCCTTTTCATATAAGGATGACAAGAAGGTCCCCTGGAACTATAACTACAATGTGACGATTCCTGAGAATGGAGGTTCGCCCAATACTACAGGAGAAAACCAAGAGGAAGGCTCCTACACGCGCAGTGAGAAGCGCTATGACCTGTCAAACGCAAGAACTGAGCACTCAAAAAGGAAAAACTTGATGGGCGAACAAAAGAAAGAAAAAGGAACCAAGCAAGAGACGCATATAAATGAGCCAATGAAGGAGGAAGAAGCCAGGGAGTTCTTAAAATTTTTGAAGCATAGTGAATACAGTGTCGTAGAGCAGCTACATAAATAGCCGGCTCGTATATCGGTGCTAGATTTACTATTAAGTTCTGAAGCACACCGTAACGCGCTGATGAAGGTATTGAATGAAACTTACGTTGCAAATGATATAACAGTTAACAAGCTAGATCGCCTGGTTAGCAACATAAGTGCTGATAACTTCATTTTCTTTAACGATGATGAGATTCCTCTGGGAGGTACGAGTTCCATCAAGGTTCTCCACATTACCACGCGATGCAAAGGATACACATTACCAGGGGTACTAGTCGACAATAGATCAGCGCTCAATGTTCTACCACTATCGACACTGAATCGATTACCCGTTGATAGTTCTCATATGAAGGCCTGCCACAACATAGTAAGGGCATTCGATGGAACCGAGAGGAAAGTCATGGGAAGGATCAAAGTACCTCTTTTAATTGGACCAGGCACATATGAGGTGGATTTTGTTGTGATGGATATCCGACCGTCTTATAACTGCTTGCTGGGGAGACCTTGGATACACTCGGCAGGAGCAGTGCCCTCATCGTTGCACCAAAAGTTGAAATTAATCTCAGAGGGCCGTCTAGTGACCATAAATGCTGAAGAGGACATCATCGCAACTGTAACAAACAATGCACCCTATTTAGAAGCCAACGATGAAGCAGCTGAGTGTTCCTTCCGTTCTTTGGAATTTGTCAACGCAACATTTGTCGCCGAGGGGAATAAGGTCCCAGTACCTCAATTATCCAAAACCACGAAAATGGGTCTACAACTGATGGTCGGGAATGGAGCTGTGCCAGAAAAAAGACTTGGAAGGTACCTCCAAGGAGAAATCGAGGTCCCAAGACTAAAAGAAAAGCGAGACTTCTTCGGTCTAGGATTCAAGCCAAACGCAAAGCAAAAAAGAGAAGAATCAGAAAAGAAACAAGAAAGAAGGAAGGCACGTTTGAGGGGAGATGAGATGAAATGGCAACCGATGATAATTCCTCATATTCGTGAGACCTTTATATCAGGAGGGGTTATCCATCCGGGACGAGAAACACAAAATGAAGAAATCGTGCATGTCAATGCTATATCTGAGGGGGAAATTGAGGAAAAAAATCGGAATGGCATCCGTCCCTATGAGCCGGGTAGCATTCTAAACAATTGGACTGCGGAGGAGATTCCTATAGCCTTTAGAACTCATTCAGAGTAATACTCGGAACACACTTATTGCTTTAAGTCTAGAAGCAATAAGAACCCCTTTTGTGAAACATGATTTTGTATAAGACGTCGTTATTTTCAATGAAATACATCTCCGCTATCTTTTGAGCAAATTTTCTTTTATGTTCATTTCATTCATTCATTATTCTTTCTTTAAATATTCTTCTAAACATTTCTATTCTTCATTTATCATACCAATAAACATGCCAAGATTCTATGATTCTATGAGCCTTTATTCATTTCCATAACAGGTCTCCAGATATCAATGATTTGAGTAACGCTACTAATGACTCAGAATGTCCTTTTGAGCAAGATATGGGTGCGGAAGATTTTCGAGATTTTGGAGATGACCAAGGCTGTGATTTAGCTCCTGAACTGTTAAGGATGGTAGAACAAGAGGAGAAACAAATCATACCTCACAAAGAATCAGTGGAAATAGTGAACCTAGGAAATGGGCAAGAAAAGAAAGAAGTGAAGATTGGAGCTAGTATCACCGCAGATGACAAAGCAAGACCTTATTGAGTTACTCCAAGAATTCAAGGATGTCTTCGCATGGTCATATCAAGACATGCCCGGTTAAGCATCGATATCACGACACCGCTTGCCCATAAAAGAAGAATACAAGCCACCCAATGTAAACTTGGAGGATGAGGCCGACGTTTTACTAAAAATAAAAGAAGAGGTCAAGAAGCGGTTGACGCAGGTTCTTGCAAGTGGTTAAGTACTCGAATGGGTAGCCAATATCGTCCCGTCCCTAAGAAAGACGGAAAGTATGAATGAGTGTGGACTACGAGAGATCTAAACAAGGCTAGCCCGAAAGACAACTTTCCATTACCTCATATCGACACCTTAGTGGATAATACTGCGGGTTATTCATTGTTCTCATTCATGGATGGCTTCTCGTGATACAACCAGATAAAGATGCTTCACAAGACATGAATAAAACCACATTCATAACCATGTGGGAACCTTTGCTATAAGGTAATGCCATTTGGGTTGAAGAATGCGAGAGCAACATATCGAGAGCCATGGTGACCCTATTCCATGACATGATGCACAAGGAAATTGAGGTTTACGCCGACAATATGATTGCCAAGTCTCTGGGACGAAAAGGAGCATATCCAAGTCTTAAGGAAATTATTTTTGAGGTTGAGGAAAGTCCAATCAAGCTTAACCCGTCGAAGTGTACCTTTGGAGCCAGGTCAGGGAAACTGCTAGGATTTATAGTCAGTGAAAAGGGGATTGAGGTTGATCCGGACAAAGTTAAGGCTATACAAGAATTGCCTCCGCCTCGCACGTAAAAAGAAGTTCGAGGTTTCTTAGGAAGATTAAATTACATTTCTCGGTTCATTTCACAACTGACTGAGAAATGTGATCCCATATTTCGTCTTCTTAAAAAACACAACCTAGGTGTGTGGGACGAGGAATGTCGAAGACCTTCGACAAAGTAAAGCAAGACTGTCCAATCCTCTAGTATTGACATCGCCTAATCCGGAAAAGCCTTTAATCCTCTATTTGACGGTGCTTGATAATTCAATGGGATGTGTGCTCGGCCAAGATGATGAGTCGGAAAGAAAGAAAAGCAATATACTACCTTAGTAAAAGTTCACCGAGTGTGAAACAAGGTACTCACCGATTGAGAAAATATGTTGTGCCTTGGTCGGACAACTTTGGAGACCGAGGCGACATGTTGTATCATACGACCGCTCATCTCAAGCTAGACCCATGAAATACCTAATGGAGTCAACTACTCTTAATGGACGGATGGCCCGATGGCAAATTTTACTTTCGAGTTTGACATAGTTTATGTAAACCGAAGCGATAAAAGGAGTGCAATAGCGAATTTTCCGCTAGTAGAGCTCGCGATTATGAGCCTCGGACTTTGATTTCCTAATGAAGACCTAATGTACGTAGCAACCATCAAGAAGATACCACGGAAAGTCGTCCTTGAAACCGAACTTGACGGGGCATCGAACGCTATGGGCAATGGAATTGGGGCGATTCGGTGTCCCCAAATGGAGATCATTACCCATTTACCAGAAATTGGATTTTGATTGTACAAACAATATGGCGAGTATGAAGCTTGTATCATGGGCATCCGTGTTTGCTATTGAACGTAAAATTAAGGTGCCGAAGTATACGGAGACTCTGCGTTGGTAATTTATCAACTTAAAGGAGAATGGGAGACGAGGATCCCAAATTGGTCGAATACAAAAGATTGGTCCAAAACTAATCAAAGAGTTCGATGACATCACTTTCGATTATTTACCAAGGGACTAAAATCGATGGCTAATGCTCTAGCCACATTGGCTTCTATGGTACGAGCAAACAACAAGGAGGATATGAGACCTATACAAATGAGCATTTATGAGGCCCCAGCCCATTGCTACAATGTTGAAGAAGAAGGGAAAATTGGCCCACCATGGTACCACGATATATTACGGTATGTGAAGAATCGTGAATACCTCGATCGAAGCCACGAGAATGAAAAAAAGCGCCGAGGAGATTAGCATGCGATTACGTCTTGGATGGAGAAGTCTTATACAAGAAAAGGAAAGATCAAGTCTTTGCTAAGGTGTGTGGGCGCCACCAAGCTAAGTTAATCCTAGAAGAAGTCCACGGCGTCTGTGGAACTCACGCTAATGGTTTCACAATGGCGGACAAATAATAAGGTTCGGATATTATTGGTCCACCATGGAGGAGATCAGATCAACTATGCCAAAAATGTCATAAATGCCGATTTATGGAGACAAGATTCATGTACCCGTCACCTTTGCATGTGATGACTTCTCCCTGGCCATTTTCCATGTGGGGCATGGACGTCATTGGGCCAATATCTCTGAAGGCATCGAACGGGCATCGATTCATCTTTGTGGTCATCGACTACTTCACGAAATGGGTAGAGGTCCTCATATGCTAACGCCACTAAATCAAGAAGTTAGCCGATTTTGAAGAAGGAAATCATCTGTCAATATGGAATGCCCGAGAGGATCATATCGACAACGACCGAATTTAAACAATAGCACGATAGCGGGGGTTTGTAGCCAATTCAACGTCAAACACCACAATTCATCACCAGACGCCTAAAAATGAATGGGGCGGTGAAGCGACCAACAAAAACATCAAAAGATAGTGGGGAAGATGACCGAGACTTACAAGGATTGGCATGAAAATTATCGTCAAGGCTTATGCTTATCGAACGTCCGTCCAACCTCTCTTTGGGCAACACCTTTCTCATTGGTCTATGGGATGGAGGCGCTTCTACCTATCGTGGAAATACCTTCTCTTGAGTGTTGTCGAAGTGAAGTGGATGAAGTCGAATGGATCCAGCTCGATATGATCGCTTGAACTTAATTGAAGAAAAGAGATTGAGGGCTATCCGTCATGGTCGATGTACCAAAAGCGAATGATGCGAGCTTACAACAAAAAATTTCGCCAAGGAATTCCACGAAGGGATCTCGTCTTGAAAAAGATCCTTCCCATACAAAAGATTTCAGAGGAAATGGATGCCGAATTGGGAAGGACCATATGTGGTGAAAAAGGCTTTCTCTGGAGGGGCACTAATCTTGGCTGAAATGGATGGGAAAAATCTACCTAATCCCATAAATTCAGATTCAGTTAAGAAGTATTATGCTTGAAGAAGGGAAAAGGCTAAAGTGAAAACCCGCAAAGGGCGCTTTACGGAAAAAAAACACGGAGAGGCCAAAGTGAAAACCCGTAAGGGGCGCTTTGAGACCAAAGGGGCTTTGAGTCGAAAACCCGATAAGGGCGGCTTGAATTTGCACAAAGGAGGGGGTATGTGACGATTTTTATTCCCTCAGAATTAGCAAAAAGATGAATGTTACACCTCGGAACATCTACAAAGCACTGCAGATCTCCCAACGCCTATTCAGCTCAAATGATCTTCGGAAGGATCCGGTGGTGAAGCCCAGTCATATATCTGGGGCACCTACTTTTTCTTTTTACCCATTTTTTGTACCCCAATAATGTTTACTTTTGTCGATTTAATCCAATTCCATTCTTCATAAATTCCATTGTTATTTTAAATCTTTGAGTTGTTTGCCATTGAAATAACGACCCATGGACCCATAATGCTTCCATAAAAGGGGTTCCACCTATTACTCTGGAAACCTCTAAACAGCGTAGGAACCTAAAACAAGACTGTTGTTTAAGAATCACCACATTTAGGGGGTTGGAAACGTTCAAGGAAGGGGAGCCTAAAATCATGACTATCTTCCCAGACTCTCTGACATAGGTATCAGATGAAAAATTGCGTCTGTGCCGTGACCTCGACGAGCGAACAAGCAATTACAGCCCTGATCTTTTAAAACAAAAATAATAATAATAAATTGTTCTCATGACATCCTACAAATGTCCTCCGTAATATCATCTAGTTAGGAGCATTTGATTTATTACAATCATTGCATCTTAACGAAAAATCATCATTCTCATGACATTCTGCATCCATATAGGTGTCATCCATATCACACGAAGTTAGGAGCATTTGAGTCATTCTGACCATGGCATCCTCACCATTTGGCATAAACACAAAATCGAGTCTACAGGATATGTCCCTAGAGGACGGTGTAGCAACACTATTGAAGATTGTCCTATTACCATCAACCAGTGATGGAATAGGTTGAAGATTGCCCTATTGCCATCAACCAGTGGTGGAATAGGTTGAAGATTGTCCTATTACCATCAACCAGTGATGGAATAGGTTGAAGATTATCCTATTACCATCAACCAAAGGATGGAATAGGTTGAAGATTGTCCTATTGCCACCCGGCAGTGAATAGGTCAAAAATTGTAGATCTTGTCACCGTAACCGATGAGTGGGGCAAGATCGAAGGCAAATCATGGCTCCCAACCAGAGGGAACACGATTTAGGCCACCCTCCTATTGCCACTGACCAGCTGTGGAATAGGTCAAAATTGTAGATCTTGTCACCATAACCAATATTGGGGCAAGATCGAATGCAAATCATGGCTCCCAACCAAGAGGGAACACGATTTAGGCCACCCTCCTATTGCCACCGACCAAAGGTGGAATAGGCCAAAATTGTAGATCTTGTCACCGTAACGGTGGTGGGGCAAGATCGAAGGCAAATCATGGCTCCCTAACCAGTAGGGAACACGATCTAGGCCACCCTCCTATTGCCACTAACCAGCAGTGGAATAGGCCCAAAAATTGTAGATCTTGTCGCCCTAACCAGTAGTGGAGCAAGATCGAAGGCAAATCATGGCTCCCTAACCAGTAGGGAACACGATCTAGGCCACCCTCCTATTGCCACTAACCAGCAGTGGAATAGGCCCAAAAATTGTAGATCTTGTCACCCTAACCAGTAGTGGAGCAAGATCGAAGGCAAATCTTGGCTCTCTAACCAGTAGAGAACATGATTTTGGCCACCCTTCTATTGCCACCGACCAGCAGTAGAATAGGTCAAAATTGCAATTCCTGTCCCTAACCAGTAGGGAGCATGGTTAAGCTTTAGTCCTATTGCCTTAACTAGAAGTGGGATAGGCTGAAGACCAAAGACCTCATCTCTCTGAAGATGCATCGGAGCAATCTAAAATAAAACAGATCACATCCCATTGGAGTCGCAGCAAAAGCAAATTGAAGCCACATAGCGGTGGAGTGGATTGAAGTAACAAGATGCGGTAGACTGGAATGAGGCTACATGAAGAAGAAAAGCACCAAAGAAGTCAGGACTCAGCAAAACCGGGCAAATTTGGTCCTCTTTATGTCTTTGCTCTATTCCTGTTGCGACAATGAGCAAAGAGGGCATTATAGATGGCCCAAATTGCCCTGCCCAATTACAAAAAAAAATTTAATTAATTACAAGCCCAATCAAAAATCGGGCCCATTAACAAAACAAAAATAGGCCCAAATGGCCCAAACCCAACCCAACTCGAAAAAAAAAAAAACAAAAACAAAAACCCTAGCCACAGACTCGACCTCGACTTGACCCCCCCTTCCCTCTGTAGCTCGTCCACCACTTTGCTCTACCACCACCGCAAACACAACAAAAGAGGACAGCAACAAAATAGCAAAAATAAAAGAAAGCAATATTGTATTTCATTCGGCTATATAAGCCGAGCAAAAAGCAGTGTACAAGGGGAGTTCCTTTCGGAAAAAAAAAACAGAGAGAGTATTAAAGAAAAAAGGGGGGCTTTTCGAAAAAACAGAGAGAATACGATAGCAAAAAAGGGGCTTTTTTTTGTAATAGGAAAAGGAGAGATTTCAAAAAAAAAACAACAAAAACAGATTCAAAAAAAATATATGTAAAACGAGTAGATCTCCTAAAGCGGAAACAAAAAGCTAAAGAGGTGATATTTTATTTTCGAAGTTTTATTTTTTATGTTATTTTTATTTTTTTACGCAAACATACTGAGGATATATTCATAAAATGGTAACAAAATAAAAACAAAAAAAAACAAAAAAAATAAATTTTTACCTCTTCCGGCCACAGTGGACGGTGGCCGGAACACCAGCGCCGACGACGATCTGCGGCGGACCCCTCGCCGGAATCCCTCCGGAGCTCCCCACCTGCAGAGAGAAAGGAAGAAGGATCAGAAGTTTTTTTTTTAAAGAGGAGTGAAAATGAGATTTTTTTTGGCAAAATGGCTTATATAGCCAAACCAAAACGACGCTGCTTTTGGTTTGGTACCATAAGCCCCAAAACGACGTCGTTTTGCCCCTTCCGACCCGAATCCGACCCGCCCGCCAGAGGATCCGCGTGTTTTGCCGAAAAAAGGGAATTTTATGCGCGCGGTCCTTCCGCATTTTTATATTTTACAATTAAGTCTTTCAATATTGTTATTTTTCCCCAGAAACTTCATGCGATTACAATTTAGTCCCTTTTAAAACGTTGCGTTTAGACGCTTTGGGTAAATTTGCGCTTCTCATCCTCCATATTTTCGCGCGCATCACAATAGGGTCCTCTTCCCTTTTCTTTTATTATAAATCTCCCCAGAATTTTATTTTTGATTCGATTTGGCCCTCCCCCTTCAATTATCATTATTATTATTATTTAATGTTTTACTGATTATTTATTACTACTATTGTTTTATTATTATTATTATTACTATAATATTACGTATTACTATGCTATATTATTATTATTAGCATTATTATTATTATTATTATCATTATTATTATTTTATTCCTCTATTATTAATTATTATTATTATTTACTATTACTATTACTTTATTACTAGTATTATTATTATTTTATTTTATTATTACCACTCTTATTTATTTTATTATTGTTCATTTATTAATATGTTATTATTTTTCATTATTAATGTACTCTTATTATTATCATTGTTTAATCTTCACCATTTATGAATTTTGTTTTATATTATTTTATTCATTATTTATTTATTTGTTATCTTATTTATTTATTTGTCATTTCATTTACTTATTATTTATTCGTTTATTGCTCTTTACTTTTTATACTTTAAAGCACTTTAATTATTTATCATATTTTTTAACTTATTATTTATTCGTTTATTGCTCTTTACTTTTTGTAATACTTTCTGACTTTAAGTATTTATCATATTTTTTAATTTTTATTTATTTATTGTTATTATTATTATCATCCTATTTGTTTCTATGATTTTATTATTGTTATTCTTATTTCATTATTTATGTGCTCATTCGTTTATAAGAATTAGATTTATTCATATATTCGCTTAATTTGTTAGTATCATTACTTTGTTTACTATTAAACAATCAAATTTCTGAAATAAAGATAATGTTCGGTGTTTGAAAATTCGGGAAGATCGAGCCCTAACTTACTGGGTTCCGGTTTTACTCGTTTATGTTAAACAACGGGATATCTCTTTTGAAGTTGCAATTTTAAAACAAAATACTTAATCTCGGAAATTCGAAATGTCGTGCCCTAACTTACTAGACTCGACACTTAGATACTTCGGGATAAGTTTCTTTTCCTAAAATAGAGGTAATTTTTCGAATTTGAAATCTTGGGAAATCGAGCCCTAACTTACTGGGTTCCGATTTCTCATTTGACGAATAATAGAAGATCCTCTTTAAATAAAAACCAAGCTTCAAAAGGCGAGCTTAGTTTCGCTAGTTTAAAGTATTGTGCCCTAACTTACTGGACGGGATGCTTTACCTCTTCGAAAATAAGAAAGCCTTAACGTCCCTTCCAACTTTAAAAATAAAAAGCGTTGTATTTTCGAATCCCTTTAAAGTTTTCAACAAATAGGACATCAATCAATCAGTTTGGTACCAATTTTGGGCGTGTCGAGGGTGCTAATCCTTCCTCGCACGTAATCGACCTCCGAACCCGTTTTCTCAAAGTTCGTGGACCAAAAAGCCCCGTTTTGGTAAATTAAATGTTTTATTAAAACGAAGGTGATCCGATCACACCAAGTAAAGATCGGTGGCGACTCTCTTCCTTTTTCTTTTTTTAAAAATCGAGTCGACCGCGTCGTTTACCGTTTTCATCAAAAAATGGTTACGACATAGAACACTAATACTATTTATAAATCTATTCTTATAAATAACGATCTAGACTTTACCCTTGGAATTTCGAACAACTTCTATATGCGGTTTCTCCCCAATTGTTGGTTTCGTTACCCGCTAAATATCCACAAACAAACAAAGGCTCAGGAGTACGAACGACTTCAAATAATAGATTCTCCTCAGATGAGGGTCAACAACCCAGTAGAAAATCTCGAATTCCCGAAACAACTCTTCGCTTAAATTTCACGGGAATAGCGGATCTGCCCCTCTTCCGAACACTATTCACCACCCTTTTTGTCCCTATCTTGATTGTCTCCATTGGCAAAAGATCATTAGTCCGACTAAATAATATATCAAAATTATGACTAACGGTTTTAAGGGTGAGATTGGCTCGCCACAAAATATCCTTGTTCCACAAGATGAAAATCGAGCAATAACATCCCCTAAATGAAATCGATTAATAATCCATCTATATCAATATGTCGAGTATTATATATATAACTCCTTGATAAGAACCCTTACCTTGAAAAATATGATCCGAACTTAATAACTTCAAGATGACTTCGACGAGATGGTGATTTGGCCCTCCACTATCATACTAAAATATAACGAAAGGAAACGTTTAAGAGTAATGATCAACGATTTTGATAAAAAAGACTCTCCTTTACCACTCTTAGGGTTCGGCCAAAACAACCAATAAACCAACATAAGAACCAAAAAGAAAGCTCTTACCTATTGCTTAAACGAGGGTTGGAAGAATAATCAACAAGACAATATAGATGAATAGAAGATTCGGCTTTGAAGGAAAATTGAAGAAAATGGTATTAGTACCATTCGGCCTTGGGGAGAAAAATAATGAAGAAAGTATTTGAATGATAAATAAAAATGGAGAAGAAAAGAGAATGGGGAGAAGGTGTTATAATTCGATTTTCAAAGAGAAGAAAAGAGAAGGAGAAAAGAGATGAGTTTAGGAACAATATGCATTCGGCAATGGGGGAGGAGAAGGAAAAAGGAATGACTTTTTGTGTTGGTAGTTTCGGCACTAGGAGAGAAATACGAGATGAAGCACTTGAAGGTTTTGCAAAAAATGACCAAATGGTCAAAAAGAATGACCAAAAGAAACAAAACAAAAATTGTTTTCTCCTAACACAAGCACATTCGGCCAAGAGAGGAAAAGAGAAGAGAAAGGTGTTTTTAGGAGAGCAAAAATGACCAAATGAAAATTCTATCAAGCTACCAACCTATTCCCCAAAACTTACCACAAAAATTCGGCCTCCCCTTTAGTCTTATAAGTCGTCCATGTACATTGGCTAAAAGTCAAAGTTTTAGCCACACAAAGTTTCCAAAATAACACCCTTGATTCATGCCTTATGATCCTCCTACCTTCCATAAGCTTAGGATTCCTTTCCCCAAGTTCAAGCTTACCTTAACTATTAGCCACCATGCAATAAAAATTTAGCCCAACCTTACCATAAATAGGGCTTGACCGACACTTGATAAAAAGGTGCAAAAATTAAAGCTACCAAAATGCAATCCATTGTATTCGAACCTCTCCCCTCAAGCAATCACTCATGTGCCAATTCCACCTTACTACTAGCTCATCTTATGCTAGTTTTTGACAGTTAATTCCCTTAAGCATCAAGGTCACTTGTTCCACTTCAATAATATTCTTATTACTAAAATTTATTCTAGCTCCAAATAAATCCCGAGCTTTCTTGAAACTATATTAAACACGCAAATTTATTCATTCACAAGCTAATTAAAAAAATTCAACATATCAATACTTGTATTTTTTTAGGATGTTATAGGACAAGATTTTGGCTTTATTTTGGCTTTTAAATTCATTTTAATTACCAAATTACCAAAATACCCTTAATGAAAAACTTTGAATACATACCAAACCATGTCCATTTTTGTCCACTAATTTAACCAATGGTCTAATTACCATTTAAGGACCTTTAATTTAAACTCTCATAGCAATTGGACACCTCTAACATATAGAATTCAAGTTTTGCACTTTTCGTAATTTAGTCCTTTTGACTAAATTGAGTGCCCAAACGTCAAAATTTTTGAACGAAATTTTCACAAAATTGTTCCATAAAACTGCAGACCATAAAAATATAATAAAAAAATGAGTTTCTCTATGTCAGATTTGTGGTCCCGAAACCATTGTTTCGACTTGACCCAAAATTGGGCTATTACAACAAAATTTTCACAAAATCGTTCCATAAAATTGTAGACCATAAAAATATAATAAAAAATGAACTTCTCTGCGTCAAATTTGTGGTCTCGAAACCGCTATTCTGACTAGACCCAAAATCAGGCCGTTATAGTAGAAATATCAAGGGACTTATAAATAAGCTTAAAACAATAGAATTGCCATTTACATATACTTTCCATATCATAGATTCATATAACATATACAAACCATTTCCATGTACTTTAGATATATTCAATAATAATCCATTCTGAATCCATATTATCTCATATCAGAACTTTGCCCATTGAACCATTTAAAATCTCGATGGATACAAGGGTAGTACACACAAAGTGTACAAAACAATAATCTGTCAATTCATATTCAAGAATGCTTATATGAGCACATAAACGGGAAGCTCTCTCTCGAGCCATATAACAGGAAGCTCATGTGGGCTATGTAACAGGAAGCTTATTCAGGCTGTATAATGGGAAGCTCATAAGAGCCATAATCAAGAAGCTCATGCGAGCCATTAACGGGTAGCTCCAGATAGCCATATGCTAGAAAGTTCAAGCGAGCCATATCGGGAAGCTTCAGAGATACATTAAACGGGAAGCTCACAAAGAGCCATATATCAGGACGCTCATAAGAGTTGCGGTGTGTCCACAATACATGCAGGATCACAACCGATCAGGATGCTCCAAAGAGATATTTACATGAAGCTCGCAAGAATCATATAACGGGAAGCTCGAGAGGGCCAAATATTGGGATATTCATGAGAGCTATGGTGTGTCCGCAACATATGCAGGACCACAACCAATTTGGGAACCCTGTATCTATCGAATCTCATTTATTCAAATGGAACTTATTATTTATCAGGTATTATCGGATATGTGATCAATTTCGTACATATGGAATTTATACAATTCACATATACAACATAAATTTCAAACATATAAATATACACAATTTAGTTACACAAACTTACCTCGACAATGTTCGTCTACACAAAATCTACTAATCTGACACTTTTTCTTTTCCACGATCTAACTTCGTATTTGGTTTATCCGGATCTATATGAATGAATTTATCATTAATTTAATACAATTTATACTCAATTCAATCTAATTCAATCTTAGGCAAAATTATCATTTTGCCCCTATACTTTTGATTAATTACGATATCATCCCTAGGCTCGGAAAATGAAATTCATGCAATTTAATGCTTATTCCAAGCCTAGCCAATTTTTACATATAACATTAGCAGCCCATGTATATCATAAATTCAAAAATTTTTCCTGAATTTTACATCTTTTCAATTTAGTCCCTAAATGAAACACCCCAAACCCGGCCCACAAGCCATGATCGGATCTGGCATGCTCCTCGAGTAAAACGTAGTTAAATCTTGTTATGTCATCTTGAAAAACTTGGTGGTTTTGAAGAAAATAGATTTGGGTTATTCTCAAGTTGAAAACCGTGTTGTAATTGAATTTTGTTTTAAAACGTTATCTTCATATTTTAGAAATTACAAGTTTAAAGAAATGCCGAATTTTAGAGCTTAACATTAAGTTGAAAATAGTAGGTGTTTAGGTGTCAAAACATTTGAAGTTGTTTTATGGAAAATCGTTTAACCACTTGTTTAATGTTGATCGTTATCAGAATAAAAAAAAATTAAAATGAAACTTAAAACAATTAAATAGTAATGGTCTTATTACAACAAAACTAAACCCGAAATAAATTCCAAAAAAACATAATAAGATAACCCGAAAAAAATTGAGCTGAGCATGGCCACCACTATGTCCCTACCGACCCGGTCCATTTACTGAGTATCACCTGCAAAATGTTAGCCCACGAAGGGTGAGTCAATGACTCGATTGTAATGACCATCACAGATTCCCAATTGATAAATACATATTATTTCACATACGAACAAATACAAGCAATGATGCAACCCAAACCCACCTAGATATCCTCTACACATCACCCGTACCTGTCAATCACACCGTGGGGATTACTAAATCGACCCTCCATCTGCTACACACCATCGAAGGCAGTCGCTGCAGTCAACTGCACATCGCCCTTATAATTGTGGCACAGCCACCAGATAATGTGACAGAGTCATCGGATTCATAATATGTGACATAGGTCACCAGATAATGTGGTAAAAACCACCAGAACACTTCCCCTTTATCATTATCACCCATATGCCCATGCAACATACAAATCATACAGATATCATGCAATCTATCTTACCCCATGGCCATAAGGAAATTTCTCATATTTTCATAGCAACGTTCATAAACATTATTAACGAGTATTGAGGGGTACATACCTGAATACACTACACCATTGAATGGTACCCTTAGCCACATTCATTCATTGCCTTATTAACATATACATAACATTCTTGTTATTAATCGGGAATTTAGGGTGGGTTACACACCTGACTATCCGTAGATCTAAGCAAAATCCCAAAACTAACGAGATCCCGAATCATTTGCCTTCCCCCTTCCTATAATCGGTCAACACTTGTTAGTAACCAAAAGCCTATTCGGCTCAACTAGAGATCCCCAAAGGATATGTCGCATGGAGATATCATCTTACCTTTATGCCAATTTGGTTTCCAACCAAATCCCGAAACTACGTGGTGCACTTCCTTTGCAATCGGCCAACCACTAATACACACAAACGGTTAACCTTCGATTTTGAATGATAAAGAAACAGATCTACACGCTAGAACCCTTGCCTAGATCGACCACCAAATCCCAAAGATCTACCGAATCAGGTTGTACTCCTCCCTAAGAATCATAGTTAGAATCGGCAACCCTCAATAGGTAATATGGCCTTTAGCCGAATAGTATGTCCTGCTTACTTTGGATATCCAAAATCCCGGAAGATCTCCTTTAAACCGTCGGCTACAAGTGGATCCCGAATTCTCCCTTCATGGTTTCGGCCAAAGAAAATAAGAGGAATTAGATCCCTAGATTTCGGCTAACCAAATTAGTCAAGAAGAGAAGAGAAGTAGGAAGTGTACTTACGAGAAGATTCGGCTTTTGATCTAGTGAATAATTCGGTTCCAAAAGGGTAGAGGTACAATCGGCTATGGCCAAGAGATAGGAGATTCAGCTTTTGAGAATGATAGAAAAAGAGAAAGATTTCGGCTAATGACAAGGAGTGTTTCGGCTTTAGGGACTTATGAAAAGAAAAGGGAAGGAGGGGTTACACAATTCGACTATGGCTCTCAATGAAGATGGAATTTTCGGTCACAATAAAAGAAAAAGAAAAGTATAGGATTGAGGTTGAGAGGAAGAAAAGATGAGTAGGAGGTGATTAGGAGATTTCGGCACACACCCCCTACTACAACCCCAAAATCGATTATGCCTCTCCTAGAGTCCCACATTCGGCCACCTCTCCATCACTTATCCAAATCCCCCTTTTCACTCCTACTTAGCCAAATCTTTAAGCTACTTGACCCAATCTACACTTCACCCATGAAGTGTCCTTGTGTCGTCCATCACTGTACTTCCTTGCCGAAAAATAAAAGCTCCAAAATGCTTCCCTTGCTGCTCGAACCTAGATCCCTTTACACTCCCTGTGGCGTCACCTCACAAGGCCCTAAGTGGCGCCTCTTTGCCACCTTACCAGCTTAATACTTGTGTCCTAAGCCACACAATAAACTCCTTAAGGCCTAGCTCCCTTAGTTCCCCTTTTTAGGCTTAAAATCAGATATTTTCCTAAGGCTTCTACCTACAACCCAAGGTTCCAGAAGCCCCCAAAACACATTCAAATCACACACAAGCATGCTACCACATACATTTAAGTGAAAATGCATAACCCTAAATCTTGGATATTACACTAAATCATAATTTCATCAAAATTCTCTTTACAAAAGTTGTTTATCTATCAAAAACCTTTCATTTTCTACCATAAAACTTTATAATTCATGCATATTCATCCATGGAAAAACTTTAATACTTTAATAACTTGCAAATTAATCCCAATATAGCTAGATTAAGTTATTACGATCTCAAAAAGATAAAAATTACTAAAAACGGGACAAGAAAACATACCTAATTGAGCCAAATAAGTTTGCTCAAAACCCAAATTCCATGGCTAGGGTTTCCATATTTTGTTTTAGGAAAGATGATAATATGATGATATTTTATGTTATTTTATTATTTACTATCTTTTCATCTTTTTCTTTCCAATTTAGTCATTTTCTTTATTTTATTTTCCATGGATGAATCATCATACTTATCTACTAACGTCTCTTAATGGTCTATTTACCATATAAGGACCTCAAATTTTGAATTCCATAGCTATTTGATACTTATAGCTACTAGAACTCAACTTTTGCATTTTATGCAATTTGGTCTTTTCCCTCTAATTAGACATGTAATCTATAAAATTTCTTTACGAAATTTTCATACGATATTTCAATCATAATGCAGACCATGAAATAATATTAAAATAATTTTCCTTCTAGACTCAGATTTGTGGTCCCGAAATCACTGTTCCGATTTCACTGAAAACAGGCTGTTATAGAAGGGATCAACAATTATGGCGAAGTCTCGATTAAAATGCCAGTAAATGTTGCCCATTCGCGATAGAAAATATGAGTATCAGAGATAAGACACATCATGAAGGGTATACGGAAAGTCTAGAATAATGACAAATAAGGTCAAGACCCATAAGAAAATAATGCTTATTAGAACTTAGTAATGGCTAGTGGTTATGTCCACTGATAGTTAGCTCGGAGAAAACAAGGCATTGACCACGCCAGCAAAATTTATAAATTCTCCTATGAAATTTAGAGAGTTTACATTTGTGCATAAAATTTCATTTTTCTTAAATTTTAAGAAATTTTCCATGAATATCAACGTACAATATCTCACTAAGTTCTTTCAAACTTATAAAATTCACTGCTTGTATGGAAGTTAGATGAAGACTTGAGGATCGAGTGGAGGGACCAAGCTAGACACCATCAGACGTTAGTGATGGGCACGGTAGTTGTTTCATGTATATAAAAGGGCACCCTTAGACGCCACGCTTCGGGAAATTAAGTTGGATATATATGTATCAAATTCTTAATTTAAAAATTTGTAAATAACTTCTAGGTTTAATAAGGTCTCAAAGTTGTAAGAATTTATCACTTGTATGATATGAGTTTTAGTAGAAGTTAAAATTAGAAATTTGAGATTTGTCTAAGTATGTAATTAAATTAGTTTAGGAAATTTGTTAAGATATTCAGGCTAATTGTGATATTCTGTACCTCAACCTTGTGATTGGGTCGGGTACAGGTTGTTACAGAGGATGGCAATGGTGGATGAGAAAACTGAAACTTTTCTTTTTTTGTTCTTACTTTTGTTGAGAATAAGAAGAAGAAGAAAGAATGCCCTTCCATTTCTCTTTCCCACTAACACTTACACACACTATTAAAACTAGCTTTATTTGATAAATTATTTTGATATAACAAACAAAAATGTTTTTGAATGAAGTTTGTTTTTGAACAAAAAAAAATTGTAAACTTCAAAGCAAAAAATTATTTCAAGACTTCCGAACATCTTAGAAAATGTTTTGAACACTTAAAACTTTTAGAAAAAGTTTAAAAACGGTGTTATACTCTTTAACTTGATTGAAACACTTTTAAATTGGTTGAAAAACTACTCCCTACAAAAAGTATCGATATTTTCCAAACAATATTGATACCTATTCAACTTTTATCGATAACATTTTCTATATCAATACCAAAGTTGCTTACTGTCTTGAACAAAAATTGAATAAAAGCAAAAAGTCTCGATACTTTTCAAAATATATCGATACTTATTGAATTTTATCGATAATAGTTTTATATTCTGACTTGATGATTTTTCAAACAATCACAAAAAGTATCAATAACTGATCGACTGTAAACATCACAGGAATAATGTGCAAGCATACACTGTCGATGCAAGTATAATAGACAGAAGTGAGTATGTCGGATATCAATTCACAGGGATGGTTGTCTTTTGTCTATTAATGCCAATGCAATAACTAGATAGGAATAAGGTAAATTGTGAGTATAGCTGTCGAAGCAATAATTTGAAAATAATAAGATAAAGTATGCTATGGTTAAACTGGGATCCCCAACATGAATCTTCAGCAGTATACTAAGTATTCACAAGGTATAAAAGATAGGTGATTGTTGATGCAATAAAATTTATGTATATCTTAATAAATGCCACTCTGTGGTTTAATCTGAGACTTAACCATGCAGATTAACCTCCCCTTCCTATGATGTTAATAGGGCACTATTAAGAACAAGTGGACTAAATTCCTTTAGTCCTTACTCAACTTTCGCTGAAAAGCTTATTAGCTCTAACTGCCACTGCACCTTCTAGTGTTAGTGACTGCAATAACACTTCCATGTTTAGAACATTCAAACCCCCAAGATTAAACAACAAAAATAAGATTTAATAAGATAACATTGAACAAAACATTCATTGTACTTCCATATAGTAGAAAACATAGAGTAATCACTGACGTTTTCAAGATATAAGAAAGAATCAAATGGAGAATACTATTCCTAGGCTACTCGATTGAATCTATCCATTTCCCCTAGTTTTGCACTTAGAACTCCTTGTGAAGAGTAGATCTGCATCAGTCTTCACATTGGCTCACCTAAGGAAAGCTCAAGTTGCCATAGCCCCAAGCTTCAAAATAGGGTAAAAGAATGGTGGTACACCAAAAAATTTCCTCATTTCATTCTTCTCACGTTATCCTTTTATGTTTTTCTCAACAGTACAAGTGTCCTTCTCTCAAGATTCTTCTGTCCTTGTTCATACAAGGTAGTTACACCAGATTGGACAGCTCACTCATGGTTGGATCTTATCAGATAGCTGTCAATTGCGGTTACAATTCTAAACCCCATCTGGAATTAACTCCTACAGCGACACTACAAATATCTGCCAACTGCAACGACAATTTCAGACGCAATATTGAATTAACTCATGTAGCGACATTAGTGCAGAAATATAGCAAAATTAAAGATAAAATATGCTAAGATTCACTAAATTATAAAAATGCAATTTACTAAACTAAACATGCTAAAATGTATGCTAAGGGTAACTAAATGGGAACAATTTAAACAACAAGTAGGGAGAAAACATATGTTCTTTCTACTACAATCAATAACCTTTCAAAAAATATCGATGCCTTTAACCATGTACCAATAAATGGTTTTTGGTATCATTGTAAACTAACTTTAATGGTCACTGAATGAGACATTAAATGCTAATAGTATTAATACTCGTAGAAAAAGTATCGATAGTTTTTGTTGCAGGTGAATTAAATGATACAGTATTTTCATCCCTAACGATTTTATTTGTAACGCCCCTTGCCCATAATCGAACCGAAACAAGGTTTGAAGCATTACATGACTAATCTTTCTTAAACATCTAGGAGGCCGTAAACACACTTCCGAAAGGTATTGAGATCTTTCTGGGAACTTTCGTGAGTTCTAAAATCTTTTAGACGAAACAGAGGCCACACGCCCGTGTAGGCCTAGTGATCGTGTCAAACATACGAGTTTTAATATTTATAAAAGAGTGATCAAACCTGTAGACTGACTGCGACAACGATAGAGGCAAGTGCACCTATCGAATAGTAGTATAGCTCAGGCAAAAATATATTATCGAACCCAAGGGAGCCTAAAAGTACTATTACTTACTTTCTTTCTATTATTTAGCCTAAAATATAGAGTGATTGGCTTATTAAACTAATGAGATACTTAGACTAAATGCAAAAACAAAAGAAAGAACGGGAGAAAGATTTTAGGAAAACTCAGTTGATAAAGACGATACCCTCAGGAAGAATCCACCTATGACTTCACTTATTATTCATTCCCCAAACCATATGATTTCTTTACTTAGCTTGATCCGTGAGACTCCCTAACCTATATTAAACCCTCTCTCAAGACGAATAACATCTAACCTTAGGTTAATTAGTGGAACTCTCGTTCTCTTATAATAAACCCCTAAGGAAGCAGTAAATTGATCAATGGATTCCCATATTAGGTTTTACTCTAATCTGCAAAATCTCGTAACCCTATCTCTAGGCGCCTGATCAACTCTGCTTAATTATGCTAGATTTACTCATAGGCGGGGTCTATTCCTCCCCCACCTAAGCACATCAGATTAAATTAAGCAACATAATTAAGAACAAACTAAGTACTTATCATATAATTTAGAAATCAAATAACAAAATCCATCATAAGCTTCATCCCCTTCAGGTATCTGAGGGGTTTAGTTCATAACTAAATACGAAAGCATCTCAAGAGTACAGAATAAACAAAACATAAGAAATCCCTAAAACCCCCTGAAGGAATTGAAGGAGAGATCCTCCGTCTTGAATGAAACTCTGGCTTCTTGATATGGATCAACTGGCTATCTTCAAGTGACTCCCTAAAAGATGAAAGCTTCGGCCAAAGCCTCTGCAAAAAGCCCCCTGTTTTATGTCTGCCTTGGGTTGTTTATATAGGCTTTGGAATGCTATACTTGGCTCCTAAGTATCTCTTTCAAGTAGAATTACTATTAGGGTGTTGAAGTAGACTTAAGAGTATCTTTCTTTGGCTTCAAGCATCCAAATCCAAGTGAAATTGCTCTTTCTCGTGGCAGGGGCACGGCCATGGCACACACCCATGTAACCTGTGGTTAGGTTGTGTCTCGATTCTATCATTTTGGGTACAGCTGTGTAAGTCAGGATTCAGGCCGTGCTTCAGGTCTATCGATTTGGGCACGACCATGTAGATCACCAGGCACGTCCGTGTGATAAATGAATGCTGCACGGTCGTATGTCACGGAGTTGAGGCCGTGATCTAGGTAGTTGGCGAGGCACGGTCGTGTAGGATTTGGGCCAGGCCGTGTTGGTTTCCTGCTAAGGCCTAATTACTCTGTTTTAAGCCCGTTTTGTGTTCTTTTTATCCTCGGGTGCTTTTCTGAGTATAAATATGAAAAGAAAGGATTAAAAGCACCTTTTTACAGAAATCACGGGCTAAATCATCTAAAAGCCTATTAAATATGGGGTTAAAATATGTTACTTTTACTGTTTATCACCTAGGGACACGCCCGTGTACCCCTGAAGCATGCCCGTGTCTTCTACCCATGGTCGACACTGACTAAATTGACACGGCCATGGCACGCCCGTGGCCCTGGCCCATGTGTAAAACCTTACCATTTTGAATTCTCCACACGACCTATACACACGTCCGTGTACCGCAATCGTGTGGTGATTTAAATCTCAAGTGCAAGGTGCAGACTTCACATGGCCTGGGTGCACGCCCATGTGCTAGCCGTGCCTCCCATATAGCCTAGACTCACGCCCATGTGTCTACTTATATGGTTAATTGGTAGGCTATATACCAAGCCATTTCCACCCTAGAATGTACACATACATACTTCTATTCAAAAACATTACAACTCCTATTCTATAAGCAAGTCTAAGGACCCATTCCAACATACAAAATAATTAAAGGGATAAACACTTCATGAATTCCATCTTCATTAAGCAAAAAAATTTCCCAAGTATTTGCCTAATTCATAAGGCCATTTACAAACTTATAGCCAACACTTTGACCAACAATTACAACTTAACAAAATATTCCAGTCTTATACATGCCATATTCAAAATAAGTCTAAAATTGTTATACCAAAGTGTTGTCGATAGTGTTATTTATGAACTCCTGCTTTCACGATCCTCGAGTTACCTTGTCAATACTATGAGAAAGAAGGGAAATGAAAAAAGGGGTAAGCATAAAGCTTAGTAAGTTGCATGGAAATAAATAGCAATAATAATGCTCATAAAATAATCCATCCACGGTATTAGCTAACCGTACACAAGTCAAGGTTTCTTGACAATACTCACTTCTAGTTGCCCTTATCTAACACATTCCGTGCCATGTATCGAAACTGACTCCTTGTGACTCATTCACGAGTACCTGTATTCACTCATTCACATGACTTAAATATCCTTCACATTTCCACTTCTAAATTCATCTACTTATCCCACTACTCATAAGGGATAGCCAAATACGTAAGTTTATCATCACTACTGTAAGTATAAAACCATTGCCACATCCTCGAGGTGGTCTTACACGGAGTCTCCCCTAGATGCCAATGCCATGTCCCGGGCATGGTCTTATATGGAATTACTTCTAGGTGCCAATGCAATTTCCGGATATGGTCTTATATGGAATTACTTCTCTTGTATCGATGCCATATCCCGGATATGGTCTTATACGATTTCCATATTCATTACTGAAGCCATATCCCAGATATGGTCTTATACGAGATTACCTCTTATGTATCGTTGCCATATCCCGGATATGGTCTTATACGAGATTTCAACTCGGTGCCGAGGTCATGTCCTAGACATGGTCTTATACGGGACCTTATCTATTTCATATCTCAATGATGTTATTTCTCTAATCAATATGACCCATTAAGACTTCAACATCTCATTCATTAACAAAATGACTAGAATTTCTCAACATGCTAATAAAAATGTTGTTTAAATCACATACAACTTACCTTGATTTCGAAATGAGCTAACTCGTCGGTTTAGTCCAAGACTTTGTTCTTTCCCCGATCAAGGCGGGTCCTCGGTTCTTCTTGCTTTGAATGGATGAGAGCTTACTGATTTTTTTTTTGAAGCTTCCTACCCCTTATTTTCTGCTTATTTTTGGTGGAAGAGATGAGCAAGAAACATGGATATCATCTTTTCTTTATTTTATTACTATTAGTCAAATTAGCCACCAATTATCAATAACTTTGACCAATTTAGACACAATTTGTCTCCTATGGCCTGCCATGCTATCTCTAGGGGTCTAATTGCCTTTTAAATACCTCCAATTAATAATCTATGGCTATTTGGCACCTTTAGCTAATAGAATGGAACTTTCGCTCTTTATGCGATTTAGTCCTTTTTCACGATTAAACACGAAATCACTAAAATTAAAGCACCAAATTTTTCACGCATCTATACTATCATGTTCTAACTCATAATATAACATGAAAATAAATTTCTCAAATCACGAATTAATGATCCCGAGATCACTATTCCGGCTAGCCCCTAAATCGGGCCGTTACATTATTTATTTTCTCAACAACCACAACGGTTGGAAATGAATTAGGGGGTATAAATACCAGCTTCCAAAGGTCCTACAACAACAAGAAAAAATATTCAAGCTTAAAGATCAATAAAAAAACCTTTTGTCCTAACATTTTCTATACTTTTCTTACAAACACTTGTGAGCTTCATTGTTATTCTATCAGCTCAAGTCCTCTTCTTTGTAATTGAACTTAAATTGAAAACATTTTGATCTTGTAATGAATTGTTCTTGGTTTGCTTATTTGAATTTTTTGAGAGGGTTTGTGTCTTAAGGTTTAGGTAGAAACCTTAAGGGAATTTGTAAGGTTAAACCTTGTCCTCAAAGGTTGTCAAATTAGTGAATTTGGGAAAATCCTTAGTAGTGGAAAGCTAAGGTAATGTAGTAGGCAATTGGGGTCGAACCACTCTAAATTTTTATGTTCAATTTTCTATCATTTCTCTCTAGCATCCACAAAATTTTTTAAAAGTCAATCCATTCCCTCTTGGCAATTTTAATTTGATTTTTGAGATAACACTTATATTTAACAAAATAATTAACTTATAAATTAACCAAATCTAATGGACATTAATTCATCCTTACATAAGTAAGAGGAAATGGATGGCAAGGAGGTTGTTGGGCCACTAATCAAGCTTTAATAATGGCTAAATTGCTCGAGTCTTTGGCATAATTATAACTTAAGGGCTTACTTAAACTCTAATAAAATCTTTCTATTTAGCTCACATCACAATTTAATCTCTATATTCTAATTGGCAACTTATATAATTTAATCACTTGACAATTTGATCTTTTAATTTCATATACGTCATATAACTCCTTGAATAAAATTCTTGGGGTTAGCTTGACTTAGAAAATTTAGTTTTGAAATCGACTTTTCTGACACCAACAAAATCAGGTTGTTACACGTGCTTTTTATTTTAATAAGGTAGATTAAATCCTAAATTTAAGGTTTAGATTTATTCATTGTGATCTAAGTATTAAAAATATTTTTGTTTTCATGGTTTTCATTTTAAAAGTTCTCACTATAGTTGTCACCAAATTTAATTCCTACTAAAATGAGTTCATTTCAAATATAGTTATTTGATAAATTGAAAAATTAAGTACTAAAAATTTGTGCTAAAATATTAAGTATTGAAAATTAATACATTAAATTTAAGTTTCAAAGTTTGTTTGATATATTACTTAAAACTTAATAAGAAATATAATTAGATTGTATGTTAAATATAAAGTTTAATTTATTAAAATTTATTCTACAATTTATACTTAATTTTAACTATTTCATAAATTTTAAACATTTCATATTATTTTAAACAAAATTAAATTTTAAACATAAAATTTTTATGGAAAATATAATATTAAAATATATAAAAATAATTTTTACTAAATGGTAAGTAGCTATTATCTATTTATTATTTTCCATATTTTTTATTGAATTGAAAAGGAGATTTGAAAGAAAAGAGATTGTTCAAAATGGTAGCAGAGATTAATTATGGTTTGGAGAACCTGCTATCTTTAGTGCTGGGTCGGCGGATTTAATAGGTCACTTAACGGAGAGGAATCCAACTATTTTTAATTTGACTGGAATTTAAGTTAATTTTTTAGTTTTTGTTTAATTTGATTTGGTCCAAGACATAAGTTTTCTTTGTTTAGTGTAATTAAGTCTTTAATTGTTTTGTTTTTTTATTTCTTTCTCTGTTTTCGCTTGGGCTAAAGCCCAAATGCTTTTATTATTTATTTGTCTACTATTAATAAAATGTCCAGTCAAATTTTATTCAATAAATAAATAAATAAATATTTCAAAATATTAAATTTTATTAAATCTAATTTGTGAAAGAAAAAAACCCTCGCACGTGAACTCAAAAAGTTCACACGAACCAACTAGGGTTTGGGAAGCGTAGTCCTTTAAAAATCAATAGAAGCTCTCCTCTTCGAAATTCTCAATCGAAACGTCACCATTCTAAAGAGATTATCGTGAATTTGAGTACAAAGCGCTAACCAAGATGAGAGCCAAGGTACTTTCCTCTAATCTCTCATTTTCATGATTTTTTTTATTCTTCTTTCTTATTTTCTTCTTCAAATGTATAAATCCCTTTTGCGTTTAGAAATTAATTTGTTTTTACTCATTATTTCGTAGAACTTTGGGGTTTTATGATGTATGATCTGTTTTCGAAAAGGAAAAAGCGGCATTGAAGGGCAGGAATATTTGTGATATTGGTTGTAATGAATGATAGAGCCTAGGATAAATTTGATTACAATCTGATTAATCCAAATTCTTTAGTTTTAATTGCTTTTGCAGTTTTAGCTATGTTCCTTTTAGTTAACCGATCGTAATCAATGTGGTAAAGTAATAAAGAAAATAAAGGAAACTGGGTGAATTTGAGAGATTATTGAGTTGAGACTGAAAAATGAGGAAAGCTGGTGAGAGAAGCCTTAAGCGTAAGTGAATTATGTGTTAACATGCAACTATATGGGTTATCAATTTGGAAAGTGCTTATATTTTGGTTAGCTTTTTAGCCTTTTTTCCTCTTTCCTTTACATGTTAACTTGCAAGGTGACTGAGATGAAATGCTATTGAGGAGAATTAATTTGTTAGCTTTGGTGCTAGTTTGGGGTGGGGAAATGAATGTAATATGATATGCTATTCAAGCTAAAAATCTTGAACAAATTCTTCCCTTGAGCATTATTTTGACTCTTCTGGTGATTCAAATATAACTTTGTTCAATTCCCTTGAACTAAAAGTTTTATCTGGTTGATATACATTCTTGTTCTAGCTTACCCTAATTAATTTCTTGGCTATTTGAACAAAATGGACATGGTAACACTTTGGAATTATTTTGTGAGGGAGTGATTTGAAACTAAATGCTCAACTATCTTATGCTTTTCAGTGGAAGAAGAAGCGTATGAGGAGGCTGAAGAGGAAGCGCCGAAAGATGAGACAGAGATCCAAGTAGATGCGCCTTGGACTGAATTAGTTTTGCCCTGACAACCCCTTGTCTTCGTAATTATCCTGCATATGTTGCATGAAGTTGTGAAGATTGAAGGGTATTTTCAGGCAACCTTATCTGTTTTGTCTTCTAAATCTAGGTTAAAGTTTTAAGACTGTTTGAGATGTTTATCTAGTAGTATTAGATATTATGTTGGGGTTTTGTGGTTTGATCTGTGTAAGCAGTTATCTTTAACATCCTAAATGTTTGAAATTGAAACTGTTGTTCTTATATGGTCTATAATATGCGAGATAGATTGTTTCCTTATATCCTCTAGCATTTATGAAATTGTTGAAATGGCCTTCGACTGGTTAGATTACTAGTTGAAATGGCATAGTCATCAATTCAGGTATGTCAGCAGATCTCGATTCGATCTGGGTTATCATTACATCCATCCATATCCAACATAATTATTTGGTATGGTGTAAAACACCGGGAGATACTATCCTTGCGGGTTTTATCGAGGATAAAACGTACTTGAAAACATTGATATTCAGATCTTTTTGTATTGGCAATAATCTCAAATTAAATTATAATGAGTAAAAAAAAAAAAACCTATAAAAAACATAGTATGATGAGTAAAAAAAATAAAGTTTTCAAATTGAGTCTTTTATTCGAAGCTTGTTGAAGAGGGGGATAATAAATAATGTAATATCAGCCATTAATACATAATTAAAAGTGTTCTAAATGTAACAAAGGATTTACAACAAAAACAGTAACCAGAGTATTCAAATAAAAGTGCCACAATTTTGAGTCCTTGTGCTTGAACTAGATTCATCTTCATTCCACCTTCCAAATAATTGGACCACTGCCAAATGATCTCAAAGCCATTTCTTCATAACAAAATTCATATTTAACAGTCAGATCAGAATCAAAATCACAGATCGATAATCTTTTGATTTCTTCCATTTTCCTAAGTGATTTCGCACTCCGAAAATCAAAAGTTATCAATGGCAGAAAGGTTATACTGCATTATAAGCCTTTCTACAACATGTTGACTAACAACTTCTCTCATATGCAACTCCTTCAATACTTGTGCTGCCAGCTCCATTTGTCCTTCATGAGCAATCCCTTCCACAAGTATGGTATACGTTGTCTCGTTAGGCATATAGCCTTTCTCTATCAACATCTCGAAAACCTTCAAGGAGAGATCAGTTCTGTGGGATTTGCAGAATCCTAATATAAGGGCATTGAAATTGTCAACATCAGGCTTAAAGTTACTTTCTTCCATTACTATGAAAATCTGCATTGCTGCTTGCAGCATTCCCTCCAAGCACAATCCTCTGATTAGTGAGGAATAAGTATACGAGTCTGGAGTGAAGCCAGACTTGGTCATTTCATATAAAAGCTGAAATGCTGGATATGTGTTCCCTTTTCTGCATAAACTAGAAATTACACTCTTGTAGAAATCATTCGGAGAGGAACTTTGTTTGCTCGCAAGGCTTTGAAATATGGAGAATGCCTCTTGCACCATTCCGTGCTCACACAGCACAGCAATAGCATTATATGTTCCTTCATTAGGTTTACAACGTCTATAGATCATCTGGTCTAGACACTTAACCACAAGATCCACCTTCTCCTCTTGGCAAAGTTGAGCGATTATCGGGTTATAACTTGTAGCACTGACTTTAAAACGTCCTCTAATCATTTCATCTAAAACATCCATAGCATGGTAAGTCCTGCCATGGAGGGCAAGAGAACCAATCAAAATATTGTAAGTAACGACAGAAGGAGAACGATCGTCACCATCCATCTCCGCCAAAAGCTCATTTGCTTCTTTCCACCGTCCCTCGTAACACAAATTCCTTAACACAATGTTATAGCTCACAACATTTGGATTAAATCCTTTAGCAGGCAAATCTCTGAAGAACCTAATAGCTTCATCAGTTCTCCCTTCCTTGCACAACCCAGTCAACAAAACATTGTAACTAACCAAATTAGGCTTCCCACCTTTAGCAATGATCTCATCCAAAAGCTTCGTTGCTTCATTTACACCTTTTTCCTTATAAGCAGCTTCAAGCAAGAAAGAATAAGTGAATTCATTGGGCACTAGTCCTTTTTGTATTAACCTATCCAAAAGCTGCAAGCTTTGCTTCAAGTTTCCATGCATACAAAGACCTCTAACTAAAGAGTTATAAGTAACAGTATTAGTTGGATAACCATGAGCCTCCATTTTTTCCACTAACTGCATTGCATGCCCAACATTTCCTCTCTTGCACAAATGATTCACCAAGAATGTATACGAAGCTGCATCAGGTATGATACCAGAATCAACCATCATCTCCATCACTCTAATAGACTTTTTCATCTTATTAACCTTGCACAAATCATACAACAGCTGAGTAGCTTGAACTACATCAGGCTTCTGTCCCTTCCCCACCATATATTCCATGTGAAAATATGCATCGCTAAGCCTAAGTTCCCTACTTTTACTGTCACTCTTCCCAGTCTTCCAGTTGGGTAAAGTAAAAACAGAATCTTTAGGAGAAATTGTGATCTGGGTAGTGGCTAAAACCTTGGAAAAGCCCTTGCTGAGTGAAAAATAATGAAGGTTCGCGATTTGGTAAAAGAAACCAGATGGTCTCCTCGTCGTTTCAGGTGACCGGTTTGTCAAAAAAGATATGGAGTTTATTAAAGTTGCCATGGATTACAAAAACAAAGTAAAAAAAGTATGACAGAAAGAGTAATTCGATTCCTGTTGAGGAGTAAAAAGGAAAACAGAAAGCGATGAATCTAAGTTCAGCAAATATTTTCTAAGAGAAACTGAAGAGAATAAGAAGGATGAACATACATATAACTTGGTGGAGTGGGCTTTGAAATGAAGATTGTTGGGTGGCTTTTCTTCAGTGAGGAGAGCTTCTTTTACGTTGGCTAGAGGGCAAGGGCAGAGACTCACCTCGTCGCCTGCCCATTGCCATCCACTGCTCTTTCCCTCGTTATCCAACTGCAGCTGGTGGACAATTTTTTTAGCTACCTACGCGCTGCTTACTAGTATGATAGCCACGCGCTGACTCTCTTGAACATCCTGCAATGTTAATGCTTTTTTAAAGCCGAGCTTCTCGGTATTGAGTTGTGATATTAATTTTTAGGTATTTAATGAAGAAATATTTAGATTAAAATAAATTTTAACCAAACAGAGTCCATTTACGCAGAAATTCACTAACCATTCACTAACCATTTTTATAATTGAGGGCTTCTACGAGCCAAGCACAGTGAAACATTTCTCTTCCTTGGGCTTAACACGTGCTTTGAAATGTGTCACACATATCGCGAGGTGTTAAGATAAACTGACGAGCTCGCAAATTAACAAGCTTGCTGATTGACAAACTCTATAATTAGCGAGCTCACAAACTGGCAAGCTTGTAAAGCAACAAAGACGGCTCGCCACATGCATGGTGGAAAAACACGCGACGACAAAAGAACTGCGAAGTTGTTCGCGAGGAGGGGCTAAAATTATAGCCATACCAAAAACATGCGTTATAAACGTGTTCACTAAGTTCCATTCCAATCCCATTTCTTCAAAATACTCTAATTTACAATTCAAAGAATTTGGTGTGTGACAATCGCACACGTAAGTTTAAGTATCGTAACAAGTAGTATAAAAAGATTGTTCCCATAGAGAGCTAGTATTAATTATAACATTAATCACCAATTATTACTCTATAATTTATCCAAATAAATTAATAACAATTTTTTGAAATTTAAATTAGTAAATAAAATTTTAAAAAATTAATCAATAATAAAAACTAGTATTACAATTTTATCCAATGAATTAACTAATTATTATATCTCCACTCAATTTATCTTGATAGAGTTCATTAATAATCTCGGTACCAAGATTCCCTTAATTCTTTATTAATCTATTAAAAAAACTAATTTAATGTAATTATTGTGTTATATTTCTATGTCAATAATTCAAACCAAATCGATTAAAAATTGTTATATCCCCATACGTATAAGGACACGTGGCAAGCTGGAAGGCCACCTCAACCTGGGAGGTCACGCACAAGCCTTCATCTCAACACAACCATTTGGACGAACACAAATCATCTGTTGTGTAACATCTCTAACTTGTATCCGTCGCCGGACTGGGTTATGAGGTATTACCGATCTAAACCCAACCCAGCATAGACATTTATAAACATAAATCACGCTTCTTTATCACAGGTTCGAATCAAATAAGCTACACTCGCTTGGCTATCAAGCTATGAATTTATTACCAAATATACTTCAATTTTAAATAATTACACCATAGCTAGTAAAAATTTTAATGATAATTAAATCATACTCACTTTCGCATATACATATAAAAAAAATCAACAAATACCATCTCATTCATAGGACATTGTAAAACATTGTCATAGCAACTATCTCACATATATGTAGTTAACCAACCATTTACCTAACAAATTTAATACATTCATAACCAAATACATGATCACATTATACCCAAATTATTAAAGCAACTCATATAGCCGAATATGCCCAAGGTATTACATAATCAATAATCTAAATCTAAAGAACATTTCACCAATAATGTACTCAACTTTTCACGGCATTTGTACATGTATTCATATCCCAATTTATCTACTAAAACACATTACATACATTATCAATATAATACTTATACTAAGGCCGAATCTCATAGTCACTTGCATCTTCTATTTGAACATGTTTTAAGCTTACTATAAGAACTATTTATAAATCATACATATTTTTACTCAATCAAGACATGTAACCCAAAATACCTTTCATACATAAGCATTTTCATTAAAGTAAGATTCTTTGTTCATTTGGTTTTATTGACATTACAAAGACCTAATATGCACATGTTAGAATCACTTTATAAAAAAAATTATCTATTATCAAAATCTAATATACATATACTAGCAACTCACTTAACCAAATCTAGGATATACTAAACTTAATACCAATTGCCAAAAGCAACTAAACATATAATCGATCACATCTCTTACAATTATCATATTCAAATTATTAAAACATACCCATCTTATAAAATCCTAAAACATATAAATCAAGCTTCATACATATACATATACATGTCATGTTCGAATATACACAACCCAAAGACATAACCTATAATGCCATTCATACCAATCATGAAAGTATACCTACTATACCCTACAAATACCATGACCGAATATTCACAACTATGATTAACTCAATTCATTTAATCCTCATATTTAAATACCAAACATAACACATTAAGATATATACACCAAATTAAGTTGATACCATAACCGAATCTATATAAAACCATAATACCACATTGTAGCAATTTTCGCATCGCATTTATACATATACACACACCTTTCAACATCAACTCAAAAGTGACATAGCCTATACATGCCATAATTTTAAAAGAAATACAACTTATAAAGTACCAAAAATTTGTTGATAGTGTGATAGACTTGACGATGATCCCCGAGCTCAAAATTGGACTTCAAAACCTAATAAACAACACAACATCCACACAAAGTAAGCTATCTTAGCTTAGTAAGCTATAAGCAATCATATAACAATGCCTTAAACATTATAAAAGAAATTTTTATACATTTCATGACCCTTAAACCAAATAATCCAACCTTCAATAATAGACTTCACATAAATCTATAATCCATTCCTTACTTTAATACAATTGCATACTAAACTATCACCTTTCATAACTCCAAAAGCTGAATGCTCATACATTTAATAATTGATTTCATATGCATATTCCACTTACCAAATTTATACTTACAATTCAAATAATAACTTCACATGATATCAAACTTACCTAATTCAATCTTGGACTAAATTTTACTCATACCTTTAAGGCGCGTTAACCGATCCCGCACACTTAGTGCTCGGGAGTTTAATTCGCACACCTAGTGCTCTTTATCCTATTTCGCACACTTAGTGCTCGGAAGATCAATACGCACACTTAGTGATCTTTGTTCAATTTCACACACTTAGTGCTTGGAAATTCAATTCGCACACTTAGTGCTTTTTTTCTCAATTTTTACTCCTCATTCATTCACGCACTTATAAACTTAACTTCAAATATATATATATATATATATATATATATATATTCAAATCAATTCATTCATCTCATAACAACATCAACCCATTCAGAAATATCCAATACATCATTAAAAATAATTTCAATTCAACTTAATTGCTTAAAAACTTACCTCGAGTATCGACGGACTTCGTTTCCCGACAATTCAATTAACTTCTCCTTTCCCCGATCCAATCCCGATTCTTTTTGTTCTTTGATCTAAATAATTTCAAATTAAGCTCATTCAACATATTTTCATTCAATTTAGTTCAAAAACACATAATCGGGCAAATTACAATTTTATCCCTTACATTTTACACTTTTTACAATTTAGTCCCTATAGCACAAAACACAAAATATTCAAAATTTGACCACACTTCTTTAGGGCCGAATATTCATAGTCCTAATACAAGCTCATACATTTCATTTATTTTGCATTTTAGTCCTTCAAAAATTTATTTTTGCAATTTAATCCAAATCACTCAATTTCATCAAAAATTTAAGAACAAAACTTGTTAATCTAACACATATAATCAATATTTCATCATCAAACTACGAAAATAACAAGCTTTCTTCAATGGCAATTCACAAAATACACAACCAATTCAAAAATTCAAGCATAGGCTAGTTAAATCACATAGCAACGATCTTAAAAACGTAAAAATTATCAAAAATCGAACTCAAATCACTTACCTATTGAGCTTGCAAAGGGCCGAATGCTTCTAAGTTTTCTTTCTCTCTTTTTCTTTCTTATTTTCAGTCACTTGAGAAAGATGAACACTTTCTCTTTCATTTATTTTCTTTTATTCAATTTTACATAATAACATATATTAAATTATTACCTAATAACATCAAATATAATAAACAATTCCATTTACTATTACATGCAAATCATGACCGGCCACTATGATGAATTTTAGTCAATTTACACTATTTATACCTAAATTTAAGAAACCATCATCAATTTAGTACTTACACATTTAACCACCAATTTTTTATGCGATTAAGCCCCTTTTTTTTCACAATTAAGCACCAAAATGATCAAATTTTAATACGAAATTTTCACACACACCAATTCACACATAATGAGCATGGAAAATAATATTAAAATATTTTTTGACTCAGATTCATGTCCTCGAAACCACCGTTCTGATTAGGGTCAAAATTGGGCTGTTACATGTTGCCTAAACCCTCAGGCTTCCGTGAGAAACATGATGCCTTTGGTCCAAATACAACATGTGTTCAACTTCTTTATAACATCAAGCCAGATTGAATGACAAGATCTGTCTCATCATAGACATCCTTCTCCCATCGAAGACATCCACCCCATGTAACACCCCTAACTCGTATCTGTCGCCGGAATAGGGTTATAGAGCATTATCGTAAAACTGTAACATAAAAACATAAATTTCTAAACATTTAATTAAACATAGCATAATCAATTCATATTCATGCATGTCGTCCCTTATTCGAGCGCTCAAGGCCTTAGAATCACTTTAGAAATGATTCAGGACTAAATCGAAAACATTTAAAATATTGAGGAAAAAGTTAGAAAAATTCAAAATGCAAGGGTCACATGGCCGTGTGACTCACACGGCTAAGACACATGGCTGTGTCCCATCCCGTGTCTGTGCCCGTGTACCTCTCTGACTTGGGTCATACGGCTAAGCCACACGCTTGTGTGCCAGGCCATGTAACTTTCGAAATGGCCTCACACGCCCGTGTGCCAGACCGTGTGCTAGGCCGTGTAACTATCTGACTTGTAACCTTTGAAACCTATAGGGGCACACAACCGTGTTGCATGGCTATGTGTTATACACGGCTGAGACACATGCCCGTGTCTTAGGCTGCCTGGACAAGAAATTGGCCAAAAACAAGCCATTTCCCCTAGCCATTTCAAACATGCACCAAAACACAAATTGCACATATGATCAAGGCATAAAAACCTACCCAAAACATACAAAATAAGACCAATTAAATAAGCCATCATCCATCCAACCAATATGCCATTAAGGCACCTCAATCACAAAGTATCAAACATATCTAAACATATGTCTAATTGGTCATATTTCATACAAACACATTTAACTAAATTCCATATTCAAGCATACTATAATTAACCATATTACAAACATGCCAAACTTACCACTTTGGTCATAAAACCATGCATCAACTTGACCATATTAACGCCAACCATCAGGGCATCAAATACCATAAGCACATCAACCATAATGACACTTATACATACCAAAACAACAACTAGATCATTTTTACACAAGTCCACCTATACATGCCATTATAACTTTGACCAAAACATCAAAATCTACCGATATAATTTCTAGATAGTGTGATAGGTCTCCGGTGAGCTTCCAAAATGATTAAGCTTTCGATAATCTATAAAACAAAGGAAAAAAACTATGAAAACATATAATGCTTAGTAAGTTTGTAAATCATAAACATAGCTCACCATTTCAAGGAAAAACCTTATAAACTAAACATGAATCAATCCAACATAAGCTTGGCACAAGCCTAAGCATCATCAACAACACAAGTTAGTGCTTTAACACATAACTTAATAAAATCACCACATGGCAAGATAAATTTCATGAACATAGTATCTTTGAATTCATATTTTCTATAATCATGAATATACATACATTGATCATTGACATTTCATACCTTTCTATAGGTTCATAATATAGTCAATCAGATCACTTACCGGTCCTTCCCTTTTCATGCCCGTTGAACCACTTAGAATAATATCATATATGTGGGAAACTCACGCAAAGTGCTCTATACATATGGTCGAAACCATTTCTTTTCCTTTTCCTTTGCATCATTGATCATTTGATCCATAAATGAGTCTGCTCACACAAGCTGATGGTCAGAATGTAGCTACACGATGTCGCTCACACAAGCTAACAGGTATCTAAAAAAAATGTCGATGAGGTACTAGTGTTAATTCAACTAGAGTCGGATAAAGAATTTGTGATCTATAGTGATGCATCGTTAAATGGTTTGGGTTATGTATTGATGCAAGAGGGAAAAGTGATAGAATATGCTTCTAGATAGTTGAATCTGCATGAAAAGAATGATCTGACACACGATTTAGAGCTTGTAGCAATTGTATTTGCTTTGAAGATTTGACGACACCATTTGTACAGAGAAAAATTTCATATCTTCATGGATCATAAAAGTCTAAAATACTTAATGTCGTTGAAAGATTTGAATTTGAGAAAGTGCAGATGGCTCGAGTTATTAAAAAACTATGATTTGATCATTGATTATCATTTTGGAAAAGCTAACGTTGTTACTGATGCTTTGTGTAGAAAGTCTTTGTTTGTCTTACGAGCTTTGAACACGCGATTGACATTAATTGATGATGGTTCTATTTTAGCTAAGTTGAAAGCTAGACTGATATTTTTGCAATAAATTTGCGAGGCTCAAAAAAATGATGATGTATTAAAAGCTAAATGCAAAAACAGATTGAGACAATTCCTCATTCAGACTTTCAGATTGGGACCGATGATAGTTTATACTTCAAAGGAAAAATTTGTGTGCCTAGAAATTATGATCTTATTTAGAAGATTTTACAAGAAGCTAACAATAGTAGCTTGTATATTCATCCTGGTAGCAATAAAATGTACAATGATTTGAAAAAAATGTACTGGTGGCCAGGTATGAAATAAGAAATTTCTGAATTCGTATCGAGATGTTTAGTATGTTAGCAAGTTAAAGCCGAGCATCAGGTACCTTCCAGTTTGTTACAGTTAGTGATGATTCCATAGTGGAAATAGGAACGCATCACGATGGATTTTGTATCGAAACTGCCTCTATCTCTGAGAAAGACGTTGTTTGGGTTATTGATGATCATTTGATAAAATTTGCACATTTCATTCCAGTGCGTACATTTTATTCACTCAAGAGATTAGCAGATTTATTTTGTTGATATTGTCAGATTACACGAGGTGCCAGTTTCTATTATTTCTAATAGGGATCCGCGATTTACATCTCAATTCTGGAGTGGGTTACATGAGGCTCTAGGTACTCGTTTACTTTTTAGTATCGTATTTAAACCTTAGATCGATGATCAGTCCGAGCAAGTGATTCAGATACTCGAATATATGCTTTGGTGTTGTGTTTTAGAGTTCAAAGGTAACTGGGAGAGATTCCTACCATTAGTTGAATTCGTATACATCAACAGTCATCAATCGAGCATAAAGATGGCACCATACAAAGCTTTATATATGGTCAAAAGTGTCGAACTCCATTGTATTGGACTAAGCTTAGTGAGAAAAAGCTTCACGGGGTTGATTTGATACGAGAAACCAAAGAAAAGGTTAAAGTGATTCGAGATAGTTTGAAAGCAGCTTCAGATCGACAAAAATCATATATGGATTTGAAAAGAAAAGACATTGAATTTCAAGTCTACAATAAATATTTTTTAAAAGTCTCACCCTTGAAGAAAGTTCTTCGATTTGGTCGTAAAGGAAAGCTAAGTCCGAGGTTTATTGGGCCGTATGAGATAACTGAAAGAATCGGGCCAGTATCTTACAGATTAGCTTTGCCGTCAGAGTTAGAAAGGATCCACAATGTTTTTCATGTGTCAGTGTTACAATAATATTGATCAGACCCTTCACACATGATTTCACCAGTTGACGTTGAGATTCAGCTTGATATAACGTAAAATGAAGAATCGATCAGAATTCTAGCTCAAGAGGTTAAAGAATTGAGAAACAAAAACATAGCTTTAGTAAAAGTTCTTTGGAAACATCATGGTATAGAAGAGGCCACCTGAGAACCGGAAGAAGCTATGAAAGTGCAATGACCAAACCTCTTTTTTGGTAAGATTTTTTGGGACAAAAATTCCTTTAGGGTAAGACTTGTAATAACCCATTTTTAGTGAAAGCAAAATAGTGGTTTCGAGACCACAAATCCAACGTGAAAATATTTATTTCATTATTATTTTAATGTCTACGATATCTTAGTAGTGTCATATAAAAATTTCGTTAAGAAATTTTAATGTTTGTATGCTTAATTTAGAAAATGACTAAATTAAAAAGGTGCAAAAGCGGAGTGCTAGTAGTTAAAGGTATCTATTAGCTTTGTGATTAATTTTTTAAGGGATTTAAATGGTAATTAAACCATTATTCTTATGAGTGGACAAATATGGACACTACTGTAGTGATTTTTTAAAGGTTAAAAGAAAGGTTAATTTAGTAATTAGCATATTAATTTTAAATTAAATAAAACAAATTGGTTTCATCTTTTCTATGTTTCTTCTTCACCAAAAATTGAAGGAAAGGACAACCATTTTTAGGGTTCTAAGCTTTGGTATTGATTTCTTCTTGCATGGTATGTATTCAAGCCCTGTTTTTAATTATTTTTATGTTTTCGGGATCGTTGTAGCATAATCTAGCTAGCCTAAGGACTAATTTGCAAAATTTTTAAAAGTGTAGGATTTTTCCATGAACATTTTTGTGTGGTTCTTGAAATTTATTGAAATATTATGAGTCCTTGTTGTTAAATAAACAACTTTTGTAAAGTGATTTTTGATGAAATTATCATTTAGGGACTTATTTGTAAAAGTAATAAAATGCCATGATAAATTCGTGAAATGATGTTTTGTATAGGTTGATATGAGTCCCTAGGCAAATCAAGTAGCATGATATGTGGATGAAATTACATAAATTTCAATCTACGAGCTTAAGAACTAAATTGTAAAGAAGTTTAAATAATAGGGGCAAAATTATAATTTTAAAAAGTGTGAATTTTGGATTAAATTGAATAGTATGTATATTAAATAGATTGAATTTTCTTATTTAGATCAAATTAATCCCTGTACGGATCTAGATTAAGGAAAAGATAAAGTATCGAATTAGTGATCCTATCTCGACGTCTTTGTATTCGAGGTAAGTTCGTATGTTTAAATAATGTTTTAATGTTATTTTATTTATATGATATTTATTATATCATGTTACGATGAAAATCCAACAACTTTACGATGACTATCGAGCCCCGTTTGAACCTTAGGAATTTATAGGATACAAATGACATGTCATTAGGGTTACCATGTTTCGGGTGCTAGTCCTAAATGTTCTACCAATGGTTGAGTTCTGACATTTTTTGCAGATACTTGTCAGCTTGTGTTAGTGGCATCGTGTAGCTACATTCCAACTGCCATCTTGTGTGAGCAGCCCATTTATGGCTCAAGTGAGCAATGATGTAAAGGAAAAGGAAAAGGAATGATTTCGACCATCTATTTAGAACATTTTGTGTGAGCTTCTCGCGTATCTGATATTATTCTAGGTGGTTCAATTGGCATGTAAAGGGAAGGAATGGTAAGTGTTTCGATTGACTATATTATGAACCTATGGAAAGGTATGAATTGTCAATTATTAGTGTATGCATATTCATGACCATGGAAAGTATGGACTCAAATGTATTTTGTTCATGAAATTTATCTTATCATATGATGATTTTGTTGAGTTATGTGTTAAAGCACTAACTTGTGTTGTTGATGATGCTTAGGCTTGTGCCAAGCTTATGTTGGATTGATTCATGTTTAATTTATAAGGTTTAGCATTGAAATGGTAAGCTTTCTTCATGATTTATGAACTTACTAAGCATTATATGCTTACATTCTTTTATTTCCTATGTTTTATAGATTATCGGAAGCTCCATCGATTTGGAAGCTCGTTGGAGACCTATCACACTATCCAGCGATTATATCGGTAGTTTTTGGTGTTTTGGCCTAGTTAATTATGGCATGTATAGGTGGACTTGTGTTTAATCATCTAGTTGTTATGTTTGGCATGTATATATGGTTTTGTGGTTGGTGTGCTTTTGGCACTTTGATGCTTTGATGGTTGGTGTTATTATGGCTAAGTTGATGCATGCTGGATTAACCAATTTGGTATGTGATGGTATATTTATAATGTGGTCAAGTTGGGTTATTCTTTGAGATGGAATTGAGCTATATGTATTGGAATGAATATGGTCAATTATGCTTATGATTAGGTATATTTTATTGTTGTGCTTGAGATGCCTATGTGGCATATTGGTTGGATGGTTAAATGGCCTATTGAATTGGTCTTATTATGCATAATTTGAGCATGTTTTAAGGTCTTGGTTATATGTGCAAGTTTCTTGTAGGTTCATGCTTGAATGGGTGAAATAAATGACTTGATTTTGGCTAATTTCTTGTCCATACGGCCTAAGATACAGTTGTGTGTCTCAGCCATGTGTGACACACAGCCATGCGACACGGCCGTGTGTTCCCTGTAGGTTCCAAAGGTTGCAAGTCAGGCAGTTGCACGGGTGTGTGGCTTGGCCTTGTGACCCAAGTCAGAGAGTTACACGGGCACGGACACGAGCTGGGACACAGTTGTGTGTTCCTATTTCGAAAGTCACACGGCCTGAGACACGGGCGTGTGTCTCAGCTGTGTGAGTCACACGACCTGGCGACACGGCCGTGTGACCCCTGCAGCTTGAATTTTTCTAACTTTTTCCTAAATGTTTCAAATGTTCTCGATTTAGTCTCGAATTGTTTCTAAAGTGTTTCCAAGACCTCGAGAGCTCGAATAAGGGGCGATTTGCTTATGTATGAATGGATTATGCTATGGTTAATGAAATGTCTAGAAATGAATGTTTTTAAGTTATGTTTTTATGGTAATGCTCTGTAACCCTATTCTGGCGACGGATACAAGTTAGGAGTATTACAATTTAAGTTGGCACCTAACACATTCCATGACTAAAATCTTTAATTTGATTAATTAAAAATTTCCCTAACATCTAAATCAAAACTACACACTAGTCCATAATCAACCACATGCTTCCCAAATTGTCAGATCCGAGTCACCAATTAATCAAGATTGATTTTTTTCCTAATCACACATGATTGAAGGATAATTAGGAAAGGTTTAAGAACCCAAGACTTTACTAGAAATAAATGAAAAAAAATAAAGAAACAACAACCCCCCTTTTTTGAGCCCTTAGGCGCGTGCACCACCATAAACGATGGTAAATTGGGGCTAATTAAAAAAAGAGTTTAAAAACACTTAGCAGGATAGAAAAATACCCTTTAAATATTTAAAAATCACCCAAATTCCAGATCTGAAACTTTGGGTATTTAACTTACAAGATTCATCAAGAAAATGCAAGAAAATAATAGCTTACACAAGTTAGGTGAAAGGGGCTCTTCTTGGCAACAATGAGAATCGTTCTTAGAGGTGTAAAATTTCAAATTTGGGGCTGGAAAATTAAGGAAAGTGAAAGAAAGATTGGGGACAAAATGGTTCAAGATCTTGTGGGAAAAGAAGAGAATAAGAGATGGTGGTGTAAGGGTTTGGGAGACGACAACAAGGAAAAAGGAAATAAAAATTGAAAAGAGAGGAGGATAGGAGAAGGGAAAGATGACTAGGGTGGATAAAATGAGATTAAAGGCTGATCAAATTTGTTAAAAATAATATTTATACCTAGGTTTAGTTAGGCATGGGCGGCACATGCTTAAAAAAAAAAAAGAATGGATTTGGTAAATTTTAAATATTTTACAAGGGAAGGGATTCAAACTTGGGACTTTAATCTACTTTCCATGTTTTTCCATTTATCAATTAAGCACTTGACTATTTCCCTATTTTTGAAATAATTTTGCATTCTCATTAATCTAAAAATTCGGGATATTACATTACGATTTAGCCATTTTTCCAAATTATTACAATTTAGTCATTTGTCTAGTTTACAACCTGCTTTGAGGTTTAGCTACTCATGCTCAAAGTGAAAGAAATAAACATGAAAATGGAAAACAAGGTAGCCATGAAAGTAAAACTTAAGAAAAATGTGAAAGTTGAGATTTTTATGCAAGAAAATGTGAACAACATGAAAATAAAAGCATTTAACCAGGAAATCTAAAGCAAATAAAATAAAAGAAACAAGCTTTAATAGATTTGAAGTAAAATAAATTTAAATACATTAAACTAAAGCTTAAAAAGTCTTGAAAGCAAGGTACATGGCCTAGAAATGTAAATAAACCTTAGCTACAGTAATAACTAACTTAACTAACACTAAGAACAACAAGAACAAAACGTAAACGCAGACAAATAAAACCTAAACTAAGGTTGAAGGAGAGAAAAATAAAAACCCTAGAAAAGTGCTAAGAAGAACTAAAAAAAACCTAAAGAAAACAAAACTTAAAACTTGTGTCTCTCCTTCTCAGCAATTTTTGGCTATTTTAAAGTGTATTTTGGTGAGTTTTTGTTGCTAAAAATGCCCCTACACTGGCCTTGTGTGATTGTTGGACTGGGTGGACAAAGACTACCCTTTTTGTCTAAATTTGTCCCCCTAACGAAGGTGGTATCATGATACCCAGAAATGGATATCGCGATACCTTGGCCACTATTGAGCCTTGAGGTCTTCCTTGGGAGTTGGATATCGTGATACCCAAAGAGGGTATCGCGATACCACTAAAGGGAATCTTCACTCTTCTATACCGTTAGAGGCATCGCGATTTTAAGTTGTGGATATTGTGACACCCTATGCATTGGTTTCATTCTCGCTTGTTTTTGACCTCTACCACGTCCCTACATCACTCAAATACATGTTAGACCTACCAATGGTGCTATCGGCCAATTTGGCTCACAAAATAGACAAAAAGGAGACATTTTCACTTAGTAACCAAAAATATGAAAATAATGAAAAATTATATTAAAGACTCTATTTTGCTCAAGAAAAAGCTCATTAAATACGTTGAAAAAGCCTAATTTTCCACATCAATTTGTGTCAGGTCAACTCTCCAACACTCAAGTCTTTGCTTGTCCTCAAGAAAACACACAAAACATGCAAAAAGATGACTCTTGGATGAAAATTAGGCAATAAAGTTACATTGCAGTAAAAATCAAACTTGCACGAGAATTACTTCATATGCAACTTAAGAATGATATCTAGTTAATTTAGTTACTCCTAGTGCAAACATTATTAGTTCAAAAAGTTGAAGTGTCAATAAACGTAGAGACAATGTAAATAAACATATGTACAAATGTTATCCGTCAAAATAAATTATACGGATCGCACATAGATATTAAAAAAGAATTGATCATGTTCATTCTAATAAATGTAAGCTATACACAAATTAATGCGTTGATGACTTATTCGGGTCCCAAAGGTCTTCTAGGCTTGTAATGTTGTAAGGCCGAGGTTGGTATGGATTCAAGGAAATGTCATCTCAAAACGGTTCAAGCATTATGAAAAGTATAGCACACTAAATTGTTCCGAATTCCCTCCAAATGTGATCATTTCAGCCACTGCCTTATTTCTCCTTCTCTCACCCTCCTTATTTCTCCAAAAAAGTGGAGGAGGGTTGTTAATATTAGCTCGTTTTTGTGCACTGTGATTTTGAGATATTAAGTTATGCTCCTTTCTTTTTCTTGTTTTGAGCACATTTTCCATTTCTATATTCTTTTCTCTCATAATGATTTTGATCCTCGTTTTTTTTCTTTCATATTGTTTCTATTTTTTATGCACAATTTTTTTTGCAAGAATCACTTACAAGCTAATTCAACCTATCTTCACTAATCACTCGAGTACACTTTGTAAGAACCCTCCATAATGTTCCTACCTAACCCTCGATGTGCATGGCCTGATGGCCATTCGATAGAGCATTAAAAGTTTAGGGACTATGAAGGGTTGAGTTTTGAACTCAATTTAGGCTCAAGGTTTCAAACACAAAGGCTCATTAAGAAGAGGCAATGTAAGGCTCAAATTCAAAAACTAAGGATAATGTAGCATTTAAGGTTGGTCCTTTAGGATCAAGGCTACACAAACAATGCCTAAGGTCTTTATTGGATTACTCACCTAGTAACAATTCTATTAAGCATACATCTATTTAAACGAACAATTAGAAATTCAAATTATTTATCTATAAGGATCCGTTTATTTTATTCATCTTACGGTACATTTTATACATTTTCATTTCGGTTATTGCCTCTAGCCTATTATACCTAATAACTAAGTGAACAAATTAATCTACAATTAAGAGTATGAAATTATCTAGTATCATTCAAAATTTACAATTTTGGCAATTCTATGTACTCATTTGATATGTACAACTACTAACTTATTACCTAATTATAGTCCAAGTACCATGCAATAACAAAAATAAAAGCAAAAACAAGAAATATTTTTGGATTTTTGGAAAATTAAAAAATAGAAAATATTTTTGGAATTTGTGATTTTTTTTCAGAAATGAATAAAAACTAAAATGAACACATAAATAAACATAAAAACGAGAAAAATAAAATAAACACACATAAAGATTATGTCACCCCCATACTCAGACTACATAATGTCCCCAATGTGTTCAAAAGAAAGGATAAGAGGTTGTCGAACTTCCCTAGAATGGAACATCAGACTAGCTCGGGCGTCCAACTCCTCGTTGAAGCTCTATATGTCATGTAGTGTTTCAAAAGTGTTTAATAGTTTATAAGCATACAATCCAAAAATAAAAATATCCAAAATCAAGTTCAAAAGTGTTTAATAGTTTACATACCGCATAAAAATTAAATAAAATTAAAAAGCATGTAACTAATCTGAGTTGGAATTAGCTTCCTTGTTTTCCTTTGCTTTTAACTGCTGCCTGCCTTAAGGCTCACTTTTTCCATTCTTTAGAATCTTTCAAGATTACCCCTTTTGGAACGTTACACTAGAGAAAACATAATTTCTATTTCATCTTTGTATGAGGTAAAGACTATTTCTCATTTCTTCGTCTTCATCTTTCTCTTCATTTGTTTGATATTCTTTTCCATATCTTTCTTAAGCACTATAGTGATTTAGTCTCTCCTGCCAGACCAAATCATTCAATTTATAATTACTTGCGTAACACTTAACATAAGGTTTCATTGGCTCGATCATTCTTGATTCATATACTGTCTCCATTGAATTAGCTCATATACCTTTTTCACGAGGTGTTGTATCATTTTATCTATCTTTGAATCTCTAAGTGACGAGTATGATGATCTTTCCTTTTTTTTGCGCTTCTACGTTCTCTCATTATCCAGCTCTTGTTGAAGTTCAAGTATTTTTTTTTGTACAAGGGGTTTCCTTTCAGACTTTTTATTGGGCAATTTACTTGTTCATTTGGTGCCATAGGTAATCTAGCCAGTCGACATAAATTAGTGATTAGATGCGAAAGAATATACCAACTTCATTTTGTACTACACAACGTATTATGCATCTATAAATCCATGTCCCCATACAGACTCATTTTTCCTGCAAAATAGCATGTAACAAAATGTTGCGGAAGGGGTCGATAGTTTTAGACTTGAGAGACGGACAAATTCTTATCTGAATGAATTGTATCAATAGTTTTTCTAAGCAGGTCAATGTGGTCATATGAAATGGGAGTGGGAGATTCGAATCTCCACTCCATATCCATTCACCCCTTCTTTCTGTTAAATACAAGATTATACTATCTAAATCAACATTATGAAAATTTCCTATATTAAGCGATTTCGTCATTTTTATAATGCAAGAATTATAAAATTCTAGAATTATAAAAGGTAAAATTCCTACCATACGACCCCTTACGATAACTCTGTATGGCCTAGAAAATTTCAAATTAGCATAAAATTCCAACACCATGGAAGATTCTACAAATCCTTGGGGTGAAAGACAAAACTCTCTCCATCCATATGATCATACAAGTCCCTAAAAATCCTCTTTGAAATAATCTTTAGATTCGAAGCCACATTCTTGGATGAATGGTCTTCCATGGAGCTCTCAAAAGAGCTCTTTTGCTTTTAGAGACACAAATTTCTAATTACTCTGTTCCATAGATTCTGTCAACATGTCGTGAGATCCTTCAAGCTTAGTTTTCTTAAGGGCATGGTGCAAAAAGCCAAAACAATGACAATTGACACAAAAAGATGGAATAAGAGTTTAATACTTCACTAGATGGTAAGGGATTCACTGTAATATTTAGGAACCTTGATGGAGGATTATGCAATGATGTTTGTCGTCGTCGTGTTAATTGTAACACCCCTAACCCATATCCATCGCCAGAATAGGGTTACAAAGCATTACCATATAAATGTAACATAAAAACATACATTTCCAAACATTTAGAAAATTTAAGAAAAAGTTGGAAAAATTAAACTGTAGGGATCACACGGCCGTGTGGCCAAGCCATGTAAGAATCGAAATAGGGACACATGGTTGTGTCCCATCCCGTGTCCGTGCTTGTTTAACTTTCAAAGTGGGTCACATGGCCAAGCCACACGCCCATGTGCCAAGCCATGTAACTCTCGAAATGGCCTCACACGCCCGTTGTAACAGTCCGGTTTTAGCTAAATCAGAACAGTAGTTTTGGAACCACAAATTTGATGTTGGAAAATTATTTTAATATTATTTTATGTGTTTACAGCGTGTTATTTGATATGTGTGAAAATTCTGTGAGCTAATTTTATCGTTTAAATTGTTAATTAGGGAAAAAGGACTAAATCGCGTAAAGTGCAAAACTTGTGTTCTATTAGCCAAAAGTGTCTAATAGCTATAGAAATTTAAAGTTAACGTACTTATGCTGAAATTAAACCATTAACATGATAGTGGATGATAGTGGCTTGTCAAATTTGAAATTATTAATATTCATTAAGGTTAAAATGGTAATTTGGTTAATAAAAGTTATTATAATAAAACAAAGCCAAAACATTTGTTCATCTTTCTTCTTATTTCCAAAATTAAAGGAGAACAAGAAGAGAAATAGGGTTTTTCATTTAGCTAAGGAAAGTCAAGCAATTAGGTATGTTTTGAGCTCGATTTTTGATAATTTTTATGTTTTTCAAATCGTTGCTTTGTGTTCTAGCTAGCCCGTACCTTTAATTTCAAAACTGTTAAAGATTTTGAGAGTTTCCATTGTTGAATATATGTGTTCTTTGATTTTTAATATTGAATTATGAAAGCTTGATGATAGTTTTACATGTTTTGTTAAGTGATATTTGACAAAAATGTCAAAAAAGGACTAAATTGAAATATGTGAACTTTATGTGGTAAATTTGTGAAAAAATGAAATATGTGGGCTACTAGGAACACTAGTGAAATTCAGATATGGTGAAATTGGATTAAATTGCATGAGTTTGTGATTTTAGGTAATAATGACTAAATTGTAAAAGTTGTGAAACATTAGGGGCAAATGTGTAAAAAAGCCCAAATGTGTATTTTTGGATTAAATTGAATGATTAAATGATTAAATGAGTTAATTTTGAATACATATAGATCAAGAAAGAAAGAATTCGGATTTAGATTGGGGGAAAAGCAAGGTTATCGAGTAGTCGATCCAATCCATCAATTCTGAATACGAGGTAAGTTCGCATGCGATGATTACATTATAAATGTATGTTAAAATGCTGTAATATTGCATAAATTTTTAAAACGGAATTATGGATGATGTATGAATTGTGGAAACAACTCTACGAATGCATTCGACGATAGAAACGAAAAGTGTGAAAGCTCAGTTAAACCTTAAGAATAGTTTTGGATACTATGGACATGTCAGTAAGTGATACATTGAGTTGGCTTCGGGCTATGATATTAGCACTTCGGTGCGTATTTTACCGATTTGGCTTCGAGCAATGCATATCGGATGATTTGGCTTCGGGCCATGCATATCAGATGATTTGGCTTCTGGCCATGATAATAATTCTTCAGATAAGTTACCTTGATTTGGCTACGAGCCATGGTATAGGTACTTATCGTACGAGACTCCTGAGTATCCGATTTTTATTCTGAATGTCTCAAAAGGTAAACGAACAATATGGTTGAGAAAGAGGTTAATACGAGGCAATACATGTATGTACGAAACTTAATCGAGTATTAAATAAAGAAAGTTCAATGAGTTTGTATTTGATCATGCTTTGAGACATGAGAAAGGTTTGTAGATAATGTGTATATGATTTTGTCATGTGTAATTGGTTGAATTACATTTATTTGATGAATTGAGTTATTCACCTATTAGCTTACTAAGCTATGAAGCTTACTATAACACCCCAAACCCGGCCTATGAATTAGGCCCGAATCTGGAATGTCACATTAAAGGCACAATTCAAAATGATTTCACTAATTAACAATTTAAGGCCCAAAAGCCCGAAATCCTTGAGTCTTGTTAAGTAATGATAAAAGCCCATTTTATTATTTTAAGCATTTCAGAAATCAAGCTTAAACATACGAAATTTACTTAGGTTTAATACTTAAGTAAACAGTTGAAAACAACAACCCCAAAATTTGAAGTCAAATCTGAGTACAAGGCCTTATTACATCCAACTAAAACAAAGCAATTAAAACCATGTCTTTTGAAACAAATAAATAAAAATTTTAACATCTCGTAGTGTGGGCAACTCCGAGTCCTCTCCCACGTCGAGCCATCTAATGAGGACCACCTGAAACATTAAATAAAGGGTGTGAGTTTCGAAACTCAGTGTGTACAACCCTTGGCAATCAAATCAACATACAAATATTCACATTGGGCCTAAGCCCTATCAAAATAGGTGGTCTTGGCCTTAGCCCACAATGACCTCATATCATATCATATCATATGCAAAACAAGGTAATGCAAAACCTTCCCCAAAAATCCATCCACTACGCACACTATTTCCCTTCCAACCTTATACGCTTGTGGGGAATTCTAGCTCGACCCACCCCTCCGCTACGCTCCAATGGTAGCACTCACAGAGGTACTACTCAACGTTGCAGCAAAGCTACTAATCATATAATGGGCTTAAAGCCACCGGTGGATCCACGGTCATCAAGCGACTATGCGATCCTCAAATTATTCCTCGTATCATAATTCCCACCCATATGCAACCTAAACAGGATACATATGAATGCAACATGCACATGAGTAACATCCATAAAACTCATACTCATCACATAGGGTATTTTAGTCATTTCACAATCAAGGGTATTTTCATAATCCTACCCTACAGGGGTATTACCGTAACTCTACCCTATAGGGGTATTTTCGTAGATTTTTAAATCAGGGGTATTTTAATAATGTTACAAATCTAGGGGTATTTTAGTAATTTTAAAAATCTAGAGGTATTTGGTCCCTCTCAGGTTTTAGTTACAAAATTTGGCCCATTAACAAATCATTGCTACTAAAGTGAACAGACACTATGCACTAGGTAGGATTCCAAAGAAGAGGAGGTCGGCCACTAGGACTGCTTAAGTACCAAGCTCTCCCTAGATCCAACCCTAGACATGCATATGTCTGTTGCCACACTCTAACCCAATGACTTGTTCACGGACATGTTTAATTATTAGATTAAGTCTTATGTGGTTTAAGAGTTGTTCAAAACTAGGCCTAAAGTCCATTAAACCCTAGCATACTTGTCTACGTCCTCATAAAGCCCATCAAACCCATTTCACGTTCATATAGCCCCTTATGCCCAAATCACATCCTCATGGCCCATTAGGCCCAAATCTCATTCTTGGGGCCTATTAGGCCCAAAACAATTCTATAATATATAACATGCATGACTAACTCAATTCACATAATCAAATCAATCAATTTTATCAAACTTACCCTCAGGGCTCGTCAGGCCCATTTAGCCACTTTCGACTTTTCGACATTGTCGATATCATGTGTGTGTAGTGTTTATACACACCTGGTAACCACGCGTGCTGCAAACCCCTTAATAACGAACCTACATTCGACATCACTTAACGATTAATCATGGCTTAATACACGCTTTATTAGAAACTGAAACCTCACCGTACCCTTATCGTGTGCCACACGTTCTAGTAGCTCTTCCTTCGCTACTATTTGCGATTATCCTCTAGATCTGCAGCCAAACATGTATCATCAAAAACAAGTGACTCATATTCCACATAAGTCACCCCTATAAGCCATATTATATTCGGCCATTTACTAAACCAAAACTAAGACGAGTGCACGTACCTCTTTGCTAATGATCCTTACCACGCTTGCGATATTTGAACCCTATCCTTGTTATTACAGGTTTAATGATAGGAAAAGTTAGACAGCCCTCCAGCTTTTATCAAACATACTAAAGGAAAATTGACTAAGTACTTACCCAAGAAGCAATCAGCCCAAAAAGTTTTCGGCTTTAGAGATTAGTATGGTGACAGAGACAATTCGGCACCAATAGGGAAAAGAAGAGGAGAAGTGATCGGCTAGAACTAAAGGTGAACAAAAGAAGGAATTTAAGAAGGGAAGGTATGGGGAATTCGACTAGAGAGAAAACCAAAATTTCGATAAAGGAATGATGGTTTTTTTTTTGATAAATGGAAGAATTCAGCTAAGGGGGAGAAAAAGAAATGTAATGGAATCCAAGGAACCTCTCAAAGGAATTTGGCACCTCCTTTTATAGCCAATAGCCGAATCCTACCCTCCCCACAGTCTAATTTGGCACCAACTCTTCCCACCTCTCATCTCCTAATTTTTCTCCATGATATCTCCCTTATCTCATCCGAAATTCCCTCATTTATCAGCTCACAAGACCAATTCAAAAACTTCAACAAAAGAGTCCAAATTCCACACAACTCTGGTCGTCCACTATGCAAAATAAACACTCCAAAAACACCTTGCCACTAGTCGAACCTTGGACCTCTTCACGCCACCTTGTATCTCCCCAAGTGACGCCACCTTGCCACTGGACCACAAGCCTATTCTTGTCGTATTTTCCCCTTAATCTATTTAAAAGGTCTACTAACTGAAGTCACTGTTCCCTAGGGCTAAAACTAAAATTTTTCCTATACCCTTACATGATCCCAGAACATCTCCAACACCCCTAGACACTCCAAATTCTTTAACCATTAAAGCAAACATGCAATTTGTCATTTTCTTGCTCACATAAAAATTTTCTGAGACCCAAAGCCCAAAGCCTAATTGGCCCAATACTTCTAAGCCCAAATTCGGGGCGTTTCAATTCTACCCTCCTTAAAGAAATTTAATCCTCAAAATTTTCAACTAACTATTAATCGTACTACCCAAGTGTCACCACTATGCTTTTGCTGCGCACTCTAATTCTAAAGCCAAAATAACACTCAGTATACTATGGTAGGGTACGCACCATTATTCTCATCTGGAGTGTCTTCGTCCCCTTGGCGACGTGCCGCATAGACGAAAGCTGGCTACCTCACCTCATCATAACCTACACCTCTACCTGGTGCTCCACAACTGCGTTCATTACCATTATCGCCCCTGGCTTGTCTGCGACCCCTTGGTGGTTGTTGAACACCCCTTTGTGGCTGAAAATTACCTCTGCCATCGGCTCACTCCCGATTTGGCCTTCTCGGGCACTCTCTAATCCTACGTTCCATAGATCCACTGCTCAAAAAAGCTCCTATTCTCTTCCAACATTCACTCATATTCCCTTTTCCACACATAATACAAGGTGGTATCTCGGTATTAGCAACAGCAACAGGGGCCTCAGCTCTAACCGACCCATTCACTCTGGCCCTTTTTGAATGCCTCTATTCAGCCCCCATAGCTTCCACATTTCATTTGTTCTTAACCTTTTCCTTTTTTGTTGAAGTTGCTCCATGTGCTTTACTTCCTCCGCTATCTTTGCTTTCTCCACCAAGACCGCAAAGTCCCGCTCCCTCTAGGGAGCTCTAAGCACCCTAAGGTTGTCTCTTAACCCATCCTCGAATCGTACACATCTCTCATGCTCTGTTGCGACTATCCCCTTGTCATATCGGCTGAGGCACAAAAACTCAGCCTCATACTCTGCTACTAACTTATCTCCCTGAGTCAGATTCAAAAACTCCTTCCTTCAGGCATCCACATAGGCCGCTCCAATGTACTTCCCCTGGAATGTCAACTTGAAGAACTCCTAGGTGATCTGCTCCAGTTGGTTGCCCTCCTTTGCAGTCAACCACCACTGATAAGCTTCCTCCCTAAGTAAGCATATCGCCCCTTTTAACTTCTGCTCCACCGAGCAATCCAGGTTGTCCATTATTCTTTCCATAGCTTCTAACCAATACTTCGCCACATTCGGGGCCACCCCCACTACTCCTTTGAAAATCTCTGCCCTATTAGCTTGGAGTCGCTTCGCGATTGACCCACGACTTTTTGTACCATTATTGGGCCCAACAATCATTTCTAATATTCTTAACATAGCCTATACTGCATCTTCTATGGCGGCAGCCCAGTCGTATGGTCCCCTTTCCGCTACTAGTAAGGCCGGAGCCTCCTCTACTTCAACGTTGGGCATATGGCCTGACTCCGAAGACTCAGCCCTAACACTTCCATGGCCTCAGTCGTGACCCCTTGCACTTCTTCTAGTGCTCTTCATTGCGTGCGTACTTCTACTTTAGAAATTTTATGAAATTAGTTCATAGTTCCACTGTTTAAAGCACATGCCTTATGCAAGTAACAATTTAAAAGTTGTTTCGCGGTCGTATATCTACTACAGGCTTAAGTTTCCAATGGGCTTTACTCTCTAAAGACCTATTGTTTAAAGTAGCCCAATATCTAAATATAGTTTAGTAATTTAAACAGTAAAAGAACAAAAAAACTTACTTGGCTAGACGTCAAGGGCTCAGTGAACCACACTGCAAGAATCCTGCCAAACTTTTTAATCTTCTTGTTTTAAAAAGACCCAAAATCTAAGGCCCATTTCACAACCTGAGCTTTGCAACCGGGCTCTGATACTACTAAATGTAACACCCCAAACCCGGCCTAAGAGTTAGGCCTGAATCTAGAATGTCACATTAAAGGCACAATTCAAAATGATTTCACTAATTAACAATTTAAGGCCCAAAAGCCCGAAATCCTTGAATCTTGTTAAGTAATGATAAAAGCCCATTTTATTGTTTTAAGCAATTCGAAAACCAAGTTTAAACATATGAAATTTACATAGGCTTAATACTTAAGTAAACAGTTGAAAACAACAACCCTAAAATCTGAAGTCAAATCGGAGTACAAAGCCTTATTACATCCAACTAAAACAAAGCAATTAAAACCATGTCTTTTGAAACAAATAAATAAATATTTTAACATCTCGTAGTGTGGCCAACACTGAGTCCTCTCCTACGTCGAGCCATCTACTGAGGACCACCTGAAATATTAAATAAAGGGTGTGAGTTTTGAAACTCAGTGTGTACAACCCTTGGTAATCAAATCAACATATAAATATTCACATTGGGCCTAAGACCTATCAAAATCAGTGGTCTTGGCCTTAGCCCACAATGACCTCATATCCTATCATATCATATGCAAAATAATGTAATGCAAAACCTTCCCCAAAAATTTATCCGCTACACACAATTTCCCTTCCAACCTTATACACTTGTGGGGAATTCTAGCTTGGCCCACCCTCCCGCTACACTCTAATGGTAGCACTCACAACGGTACTACTCAACGTTGCAACAAAACTACTAATCATATAATGGGCTTAAAGCCACCGGTGGATCCACGGTCATCAAGCGACTATGCGATCCTCAAATTCTTCCTCCGTACTATAATTCCCACCCATATGCGACCTAAATAGAATATCATATGAATGCAGCATGCACATGAGTAACATCCATAAAACTCATACTCATCACATAGGGTATTTTAGTCATTTCACAATCAAGGGTATTTTCGTAATCCTACCTTACAGGGGTATTACCATAATTCTGCCCTATAGGGGTATTTTCATAGATTTTCAAATCAAGGGTATTCTAGTAATTTTATAAATATAAGGTATTTTAGTAATTTTACAAATCTAGGGGTATTTGGTCCCTCTCGGGTTTTAGTTACAAACTTTGACCCATTAACAAATCTTTGTGACTAAAGTGAACAGACACTATGTACTAGGTAGGATTTTAGAGAAGAGGAGGTGGGCCACTAGGACCGCTTAAGTACCAAGCTCTCCCTAGATCCAATCCTAGACATGCATATGTCCGCTGCCACACTCTAACCCAGTGACTTGTTCACGGACATGTTTAATGTAACATCCTGAATTAATGGGCCTATGTGTTTAATGTGTGGTTATGTGTAATGTGTTAATTAGAGTGTTAGGGGTCCAGATTGGGCTCGAGGTTGGGCTAAGGCCTTAGAAAAATTAGTTATTGGACACTCTAGTGAAAGCCAATTTAGTTAGAACTTTAAAAAAAATGTTATCAGCGTTTAAAGTACCAAAATGGACTTGTGCCCAAGGTTAAGCGGCGCTACATGGAACCTTGGGGTAGCGTCATTAGTAGATGAAGAGGGCCCAAGTTCGAGTCATTTGAAGCTCAATTCTTTTAATATAATTTTAGCTAATTTTTGGCTTTTAAATGGATAGAGTAGGACGTCATAGGGGCTTGAAAATAGGAGGATAATAACATGTGGATAATGTGCTGATAAAGGGAGGAAGAGGTGGTGCTATCTAGGCCTCTTTTGAAGGAGTGATCAGATAAAGATAAGGGAGGAAGTTTAGGAGTTATCTGCTAAGCATAGTGGTGGTCGAATTTCCAACTCTAGGGGGTGCCAAAATTCTCTTTAAATAGAGGGGATATCTCTTCAATCTCGGTATTTGGTCCCTATTTTCATTTTCTATTCTCTCATCCTCACTTTTATGCAAAAAATATTATTCTGTTCTCTTTTCTTTTTCTTGTTCTTTTCAAAAGCTGAAACCTCTCAATTATTCTCAACATCTTTTCTTTCAAAAGCCGAAACTCTAAACTCTCTTCTCATCCCCATAGTCAAATACTTCCTATTCTCTTTTGCCGATTTCTTCACTAAAGCCGAATCTATATAGACTTCTTCCTATCATCTTTTCTTCTGATCTTCTCAAAAGCCAGAATCTCTAAGGGGTAGTCGAATTCTTTGTGTTAAGGTGAGTGCCAATTTTCCTATCACTTCACTTTCTCTTTTGGTTTTTGGAAGACAAAGCTGAAAAGCTAATGGTTTAATGGTTTTGTATAATTTCGTGTTGGGCGACATTCGAAAATTTAGGTAGATCACCTAGATTTAAAAGCCGAAAATGCTAGTCTCGGAGTCTCAATCTCTTTTCGAGATTTCAAGGTAAGGGTTCAATTCTTCCTATGTTGTTTAATCAGGTTCTTTTTCATTATTCATGCCTTAACCTAATGTTGCATTAAGCAATCATCATAGTATCTTCTGACCAAAGATCACTCATGGACTCGAATGTCAGCAAATCAAAGGAAGGGGTTGGATCTGTAGTTTTAGCCTCAAAGTTCAAGAAACGCGCGGTGTTAGCAGTTCGAGATTGGCTGCCAGGTTGTGGACCAGCTTCGGAGCAAAACCTTAGGTAGTTAGCAGTCGTATCGACTTCTGATAGTGTCGACATAGAAAGTACTGTCTTGTCGGTAATCAAGTGTGTAGATCTCTATCACACTAGTTAAACTGTACTATGTATATGTTATGGGCTAAAAGCCAAAAATTGAGGCTGTATGAACAGTCGTAATACCCAAAAAGGGTAGACAAGGGATGCCAGGTACATAATCATAGAAACTTCCCTATGTGTATCGAAGTATGTGAAAGTATGTGATCTGTTTAGATAGTTTAATGTTCTGATTCTTGCATGTATGTATGCATGGGATGGGATTGATATGAAGAAGGGGAGCAGGTCGCGAGGCGATCGGTGCCTTTGCCACATAGGTCACATAGTGATCGGTCTTTATAACAGGCAGCGCAGCTGTCGATATATTATTAAGGTCGCATAGCGATCGATGGTTTTGCCACATAGGTCATATAGTGATCGGTCTTTATGACAGGCAGCACAGCTATCGATATGGTGTGTAGCGGATGGAGGGTTGATTATAGAAATCCCCATAGTGTGATGGTTGGTACGGGGGTGTGTAGAGGATGGACTTTCAGGTTTGGGATGGGCCATGTTGCATGTAATATATTCTGTGCCATTGTGAATGGGCCTAGGCCCATAATGTGTTTGTGGGCCCAAGACGTTTAAGTGTTTTCGAGATTTGCAAACTGAGATTTGGTGACTCACCTTTTTATTTTTTCCAACTTTTCAAATGAGTAGTAGATCGTGGACGTGGGAGCCGAGGAGGACTCGAGGGGCCACCAAGTTTTTTTTCTATCTTCATAGACTAGTTCTGTTTTTTTCTTTAAGTTTAAATTTGGGATTATTTTTGTAATAAGGCCCCCATAACTTAGGTTATCGATTTATATATTTATTTTATTTTATTTTTCTTTTAATAGATCTTACAAACTTATGTTTTCAAAGTCTTAATTATAAAGTGAAACTAAAAAGGGTTCCTCAAGCATGTTCAATGCAAATTTTAAGGTTTCTTCAAAATATCACAATTAATGATTAATCAGTTAAGATAAACTGAGATTTTCAAAACCCTTCAAAGTAAAGTTTTCAACATTCAACCGGTAGCATATCAGATCCGGTCATGGCGTATGGGCCAGGTTTGGGGTGTTATATTTTAGTATCAGAGCCTAGTTCAAAACTCAGGCTGTGAAATGGGTCAAGTAGTGATTTATAAAAGTGATGTAAGTTAAGAAAAGTTCAGTTGAGATATGGCCTTCAAGTCTACCAGCACCCAATCCACGTAGGTAAGTATCCTAAACTCCCTATGTGATGTTCATGTTGGGCTTGATAGGCTTTATGGGACGTAGATAAGTATTCTAGAATTTATGAACCTTAGGCCTAGTTTTGAACAACTCTTAAATCTCATAAGACTTAATTTCTAATTAAACATGTCTGTGAACAAGTCACATGGTTAGTGTGTGGTAACAGGCATACGCATGTCTAGGATTGGATCCAGGGAGAGCTTGGTATTTAAGCGGCCCTAGTAGCTCACCTCCTCTTCGCTGGAATCCTACCTGGTGCGTAGTGTTTGTTCACTCTAACCGAGAGGGCTTGTTGACGGGCCAAAGTTTATAACTAAAACCCGAGAGGGACCAACCACCCTATTTTTGTAAAATTATCCCTAGTTTTGTAAATTTTTGAAATACCCTTGATTTGGGAAAACTTCTCAAAAATACCTTGGATTTGTAAAAATTACTAAAATTTGTAAAATTATCGAAATACCCCTGGTTGGAAAAATTACCGAAATACCCCCAGATTGTAAAATTACCAAAATACCCCTATTTTGTAAAATCACCAAGAAACCCTATTTTGGAAAATTATGAAAATACACCTGTAGGGTAGAATTACGAAAATACTCCTGGGTAGTGAAATGATAAGAATACCCTTACGTGATGAATGTGAATTCATGGATGCTACTTGTATGTTTATGTGTGATGGTTGAATGTATGTGGATCCTAGAGCTAGGAAATATAGACCTGAGAATTGAACCTTGTAGATAGAGTTCGAATTCGAAAGAATTACTGTTAAAACTACTTTCCATAAGATTGTTCGTTATAAATCAATGGAAGAAATTAATAATTCATAAAAATTCCTAATCAGAGAAACGCGAATCGGTAGAATGAGCACTAGAGGACGTGGTGTGCGTGGCCGAGGTAGAGGCAGGATTGCTGTGTCGAAACCCGTAGGGTTTGGTCACGAGTCAGGGAATGAGGTACTAGTGCCACCAACTGTGGAGGCAAAATTCCAAGATCAGACGGCTGGAGATGATGCGGTATCTCAGGCGATGTTGAGGGTTTTAGAGAGGGTTGCTAGGGCAGGCATGGGCACATAAGCCCGAAAATATGTGTCGAAGCGACTTAGAGCCAATGGGGCAGAAGCGTTTAAGGGAATTTTCGGTGTAGCCCCTAGTACAGTTGAGTATTGGTTGTAGGCAGTCAAGCGCATAATGGATGATCTGGATTTCACGAGAGAAGAAAAGCTGAAAGGAGTAGTGTCCCTTCTCCGGGATGAAGCTTATCAATGGTGGCTTACGGTTAAGGATGGTACCATGGCTGACCTTATCTCCTAGGATTAATTCAAAGCGGCGTTCCAGAGCAAGTACATTGGAACGAGTTATGTGGATGCGCAGCGTAGAGTGTTCCTGAATCTAGTTTAGGGAAGTAGGTCGGTGGCAGCGTATGAAGCAGAATTCTTGCACTTGAGCCATTATGCTCGAGGGATGGTGGCCACAGAACATGAACGGTGTGTTCGATTTGAAGATGGCTCGAAGGATGATCTACGTGTTTTGATAGCTCTACAGTGGGAGAGGGAATTTGCCATGCTCGTGGAGAAAGCTAAGATAGTTGAGGAGGTGAGACAGAAGAAAAATTAAACCGGGATAGAGATAGGGGTGGAGGTAAGAGAAATTTTGGATCATCAGGGACAACTGGGAGTACTCAGAAAAGACATAGGTCGGATGGACTGGGACGGGCTGAGAGACCTGCTGCTGTTAGCTAAACACGGAAGTGTGCTCGATGTGGTAAATTCCATGTAGGTGAGTGTTGGGCAGGCAGTGGGAAGTGCATTAGGTGTGGATCTTTGGATCATTAGATTAGAGACTGTCCATAGCCATGGAGCGATGTAGGACTCGCAGGGCAGGGAAATGCTCAGCTGGGCAGAGGAGGTCAATAGCCGCAGAGGGTTGTGGTCCAGCTAGAGGTGGTAACGGCTTCGGTCGGGGCCGTGGAGCACCAGGCCGAGGGGTAGGAAACACTAAGGTGAGACAGCCGGGGTTAGTTTATACTGCCAGACATCAAGAGGAGGCCGACACGCCAGATGTTATAACCGGTACATTTTTAATATTTGGTTTACCTTACACTGCATTGATTGACATTGGGTCGACACATTCATATGTTGCTAGTAGTGTGTCTGGAACTTTAAGTTTAGATTCCAAGATTACCCCTAGGGTGATGACTGTAATTAGCCCATTAGGACAATCCGTGGTAGTAGATAAACTCTATCGGGAGGTGCCCCTAGAAGTTCAGGGAATAGTTTTTCGGACGGATCTAATGGAATTACCGTTTGGGGAGTTTGACTTAATATTGGGCATGGATTGGCTGGTGAGGTATCAAGCTAATTTAGATTATGCAGCCAAGCATATGGTGTTAAAAACCCCCGAGGGTGGTGAAGTGTTGGTGATAGGAGAAAGGGGGAACTATTTATCGAATGTAGCGACTGCCCTAAGAGCAGAAAGGATGGTGAGAAAAGGATGCGAGGTAGTTTTAATGTTTGTTCAGGCTCTGAAAGCCAAGAACCTAACTGTTGGGGACATTATGACGGTGAAGGAATTTCCTGATGTTTTTCTAGAAGAGCTTCCGGGATTACCTCCGGATCGTGAACTGGAGTTTGGTATCGATCTTCTTCCGGGAACAGCACCAGTGTCTATCGCTTCGTATAGAATGGCACCGAAGGAGTTGGTGGAATTGAAAGCGCAGATTCAAGAGTTGCTAGATAAAGGATTTATTCGACCAAGTGTGTCGCCTTGGGGAGCACCGGTGTTATTTGTTAAGAAGAAGGATGGATCAATGCGTATGTGCATTGACTACCGTCAGCTGAACAAGTTGACTATCAAGAACAAGTATCCGTTGCCAAGGATTGATGACTTATTCGATCAACTGAAAGGGGTATCAATGTTCTCAAAGATAGATCTGAGGTCAGGATACCATCAGCTTATGGTCAATGAGGCAGATATTTATAAGACAGTTTTCAGGACCCGTTATGGCCATTACGAATTTTTGGTGATGCAATTTGGGTTGACAATGCACCAGCGGTGTTTATGGATTTGATGAATCGAGTGTTCGAACCTTACTTGGATCGGTTTGTCATAGTATTTATAGATGATATCTTGGTTTACTCAAGATCGAAAGAGGAGCATGACTCACTTCTGCGAGTGGTTTTGCAGATTCTTAGGGAGACGCAGTTGTATGCCAAATTCAGTAAGTGCAAATTTTGGCTAAGTGAAGTTACTTTTCTAGGCCATGTTGTGTCAGCAGAGGAGATTAGGGTTGACCCTCAAAAAAATTAAAGTGATATTGGATTGGAAGCCGCCTAAGTCTGTGGTAGAAATTTAGAGTTTTCTTGGTCTGGCCGGGTATTATCGAAGGTTTATTTAAGGATTTTCTTTAATCGCGGCACCATTGACTAAGTTATTACAGAAAGGAGTTCCGTTTATTTGGTCTAGTAAGCAGCAAGAGAGTTTTGAGAAGTTAAAAAGGATTTTGACGGAGGCTCCGATATTGATTCAACAGGAGGCTAGGAAGGAATTCATGATTTACTGTGATACGTCACACACGAGACTAGGATGCGTGTTGATGCAATATGGAAAGGTTGTTGCGTTGTATCTCGACAGTTAAGACTGCACGAAGCAAATTATCCCACCCATGACTTGGAGTTGGCGACGATGGTTTTTGCTTTAAAGATTTGGACACATTATCTGTACGGGGAGAAATCTGTTATTTATACCGATCATAAGAGCCTAAAATACCTTTTGACCCAGAAGGAGTTGAATCTAAGGTATAGGAGGTGGATCGAGTTGTTAAAGGATTATGATTACTCGAATGAGTATCATCCGGGTAAAGCTAATGTGGTGGCGGATGCCTTAAGTCGTAAAGTAATCTCTGATTTGAGGGCAATGTTTGCTCACCTTAGTTTATACGATGATGGGAGTTTGTTGGCTGAACTTCAAGTGAAACCCTCTTGGGTTAATCAGGTTAAGGAGAAGCAGCAGATCGATGAGTGGCTAAAAAAAGTTTCATGTAGGATCAAGTGATGGATCGACGGACTTCAGTATGAATGAGGAAGGACTGTTATGTTTTCAAGAGAGAGTTTGCATGCCAAAGGATCCGGGATTGAGGTATAGGATTTTACAAGAAGCGCATGAAAGTTCATACGCTATGCACCCCAGAGAGAGTAAGATGTATCGGGATTTGTGGGATCAGTTCTGGTGGCCGGGCTTAAAGCGTGAGGTAACTGAGTTGGTGAGTAAGTGTTTGACCTATCAGCAGGTAAAGGGGGAGCATCAGTTACCATCAGAGTTGTTGCAGCCAGTAAAGATTCCACAATGGAAGTGGGAAAGGATCACAATGGACTTTGTAAGTGGGCTACCCCTCACGCCTACTAAGAAAGATTCAGTCTGGGTGATTGTTGATCGCTTGATGAAGTCTGCTCATTTCATACCAGTACGGGTCGATTACTCTTTGCAGAAATTGGTGAAGCTGTATATAGCGGAGGTAGTGAGATTGCATGGGGTACCAGTATCAATCATATCGGACAAGGACCTGAGGTTCACGTCACGATTCTAGAAGGCTTTGCATCAAGCGTTGGGTACGAAGTTGGATTTCAGTATAGCGTTTCATCCTCAGACAGATGGACAGCCTGAGCGGGTAATTCAGACCTTGGAAGACATGTTGAGGGGATGTGTCATTGATTTCAGAGGTAGTTGGGAAGATTTTTTACCATTGGCGGAGTTTGCATACAACAACAGCTACTAGTCTAGTATTCAGATGGCAACCTATGAAGCATTGTACGGGCGGAAGTGTCGTACTCCTACCTGTTGGACAAAATTAGGGGAATGTCAGATTTTGGGTCCGGAGTTGGTTACAGAGACAGAGGAGAAGGTTGAGTTAATTCGAGCTCGACTAAAGGAAGCATCGGACCCACAGAAGTCCTATGCAGACCTGAAGCGTAAGAACATAGAGTTTGCAGTGGGTGACAAGGTGTTCTTGAAGGTGTCGCCATGGAAGAAAGTACTGAGGTTTGGACGGAAGGGTAAATTAAGTCCCAGATTTATCGGGCCTTATCGGGTGTTGAAACGAGTAGGGAGGGTAGCCTATCAGCTGAGCTACCATCTAAGCTAAGCCAGATTCACAATGTATTCCACGTCTCTATGTTAAGACGCTACCGTTCGGATCCGTCTCATGTGGTGCCTATGGAAGAAATTGAGGTGAGACCTGACCTATCCTTTGAAGAGGAACTAGTGGAAATCCTGGATCGTGATGTCAAAGTGTTGCAAAGGAAGACGGTTCTATTGGTTAAGGATCTATGGGTGATTCACAGTTCTGAGGAGGCTACATGGGAACTAGAAGAGACGATGCGGCAGCAGTACCCCCATTTATTCTGATCAGGTAATTTTGAGGCCAAAATTTCTTTAAGGCGGGTAGAACTGTAACATCCTAAATTAATAGGCCTATGCGTTTCATGTGTGGTTATGTGTAATGTGTTAATTAGAGTGTTAGGGGTCCAGATTGGGCTCGAGGTTGGGCTAAGGCCTTAGCAGAATTAGTTATTGGACTAGTGGAAAGCCAGTTCAGTTAGGACTTTAAAAAAATGTTATTAGCGTTGAAAGTACCAAAATGGGTTTGTGGCCCAAGGTTAAGTGGCGCTACATGGAACCATGGGGTGGCATCATTAGCAGATGAAGAGGGCCCAAGTTCGAGTCACTTAAAGCTCAATTCTTTTAATACAATTTTAGCTAATTTCTGGCTTTTAAATGGATAGAGTGGGATAGCATAGGGGCTTGAAAATAGGAGGATAATAACATGTGGATAATGTACTGATAAAGGGAGGAAGAGGTGGTGCTATCTAGGCCTCTTTTGAAGGAGTGATTGGATAAAGATAAGGGAGGAAGTTTAGGAGTTATCTGCTGAGCACAGTGGTGGTTGAATTTCCAACTCTAGGGGGGTGCCGAAATTCTCTTTAAATAGAGGGGATATCTCTTCAATCCCGGTATTTGGTTCCTATTTTCTTTTTCCACTCTCTCATCCTCACTTTTATGCAAAAGCCGAAAGTCCATTATTCTATTCTCTTTTCTTTTTCTTTTTCCTTTCAAAAGCTGAAACCTCCCAATTGTTCTCAACATCTTTTCTTTCAAAAGCCGAAACTCTAAACTCTCTTCTCATCCCCATAGCCGAATACTTCCTATTCCCTTTTGCCGATTTCTTCACTAAAGCCGAATCTACATAGACTTCTTCCTATCATCTTTTCTTCTGATCTTCTCAAAAGTCAGAATCTCTAAGGGGTAGTTAAATTCTTTGTGTTAAGGTGAGTGTCGGTTTTCCTATCTCTTTACTTTCTCTTTCGATTTTTGGAAGACAAAGCCGAAAAGCTAATGGTTTAATGGTTTTGTATAATTTTGTGTTGGGAGACATTCGGGAATTTAGGTAGATCACCTAGATTTAAAAGCTGAAAACGCTAGTCTCAGAGTCTCAATCTCTTTTCGAGATTTCAAGGCAAGGGTTCAATTCTTCCTATGTTGTTTAATCGGGTTCTTTTTTTGCGTTAAGCAATCATCATAGTATCTTCTGACCAAAGATCACTCATGGACTCGAATGTCGACAAATCAAAGGAAGGGTTGGATTTGTAGTTTCACCCCAAAGTTCAAGAAACGCAGCGTGTCGTGATTCGGGATTGGCATTGGGTTGTGGGTAGCTTGAGTAAAACCTTTGGCGATTAGCGATCGATCGACTTCGATAGTGTTGACATAGAAATCTTGTCTGCTCGGTGTCGTGTGTAGATCTCTATCACAGTAGTTAAACTGTACTATATATATGTTATGGGCTAAAAGCCGAAAATTAAGGCTGTATGAACAGTTGTAATACCCAAAAAGGGTAGGCAAGGGATGCCAGGTACGTAATCATAGAAACTTCCCTATGTGTATCGAAGTATGTGAAAGTATGTGATCTGTTTAGATAGTTTAATGTTCTGATTCTTGTATGTATATATGCATGGGATGGGATTAATATGATGAAGGGGAGCAGGTCGCAAGGCGATCGGTGGCTTTGCCACATAGGTCACATAGTGATCGGTCTTTATGACAGGCAGCGCAGCTGTCGATATATTATTAAGGTCGCATAGCGATCGGTGGTTTTGCCACATAGGTCACATAGTGATCGGTCTTTATGACAGGCAGCACAGCTATCGATATAGTGTGTAGCGGATGGAGGGTTGATTGTAGAAATCCCCACGGTGTGATGGTTGGTACGGGGGTGTGTAGAGGATGGACTTTCAAGTTTGGGATGGGCCATGTTGCATGTAATATATTCTGTGCCATTTTGAATGGGCCTAGGCCCATAATGTGTTTGTGGGCCCAAGGCGTTTAAGTGTTTTCGAGATTTGCACACTGAGTTTTGGTGACTCACCCTTTTATTTTTTCTAACTTTTCAGATGAGCAGTAGATCGTGGACATGGGAGCCGAGGCAAACTCGAGGGGCCATCAAGTTTTTTTTCTATCTTCATAGACTATTTCCATTTTTTTCTTTAAGTTTAAATTTGGGATTTTTTTTAATAAGGCCCTTATAACTTAGGTTCTCGATTTATATTTTTATTTTATTTTATTACATCTTACAAACTTATGTTTTCAAAGTCTTAATTACAAAGTGAAACTAAAAAGGGTTCCTCAAGCATGTTCAACGTAAATTTTAAGGTTTCTTCAAAATATCAAAATTAATGATTAATTGGTTAAGATAAAATGAGATTTTCAAAACCCTTCAAAGCAAAGTTTTCAACATTCAACCCGTAGCATACCAAATCCGGTTATGACGTATGGGCCGAGTTTGTGGTGTTACATTTAATTATTAGATTAAGTCTTATGTGGTTTAAGAGTTGTTCAAAACTAGGCCTAAAGTCCATTAAACCCTAGCAAGCTTGTCTACGTCCTCATAAAGCCCATCAAACCCATTTCACGTTCATATAGCCCCTTATGCCCAAATCACATCCTTATGGCCCATTAGGCCCAAATCTCATTCTTGTGGCCTATTAGGCCCAAAACAATTCCAGATCATGTAACATGCATGACTAACCCAATTCACATTATCAAATCAATCGATTTCATCAAACTTAGCCTCAAGGCCTGTCGGGCCCATTTAGCCACTTTCGACTTTTTAGCATTGCCGATATCGTGTGTGTAGTGTTTGTACACACCTGGTAACCACGCGTGCTGTACACCCCTTAATCATGAACCTACAATCAATATCACTTAACGATTAATCATGGCTTAATACACATTTTATCAGAAACTGAAACCTCACTGTACCCTTACTATGTGCCTCACGTTCTAGTAGCCCTTCCTTCGCGACTATTTGTGATTATCTTCTAGATCTACACCCAAATGTGTATCATCAAAAACAAGTGACTCATATTCCTCATAAGTCACACCTATAAGCCATATTACATTCGACCATTTACTAAACCAAAATCGAGACGAGTGCACTTACTTCTTTGCTAACGATCCTTACCACGCTTGTGATCTTTGAACCCTATCCTTGTTATTACAGGTTTAACGATAGGAAAAGTTAGATAGCCCTCCGGCTTTTACCGAACATACTAAAAGAATATTGACTAAGTACTTACCCAAGAAGCAATCAGCCCAAGAAGTTTTCAGCTTTAGAGATTAGTATGGTGGTAGAGACAATTTCGCACCAGTAGGGAGAAGAAGAGGAGAAGTGATCAGCTAGAACTAAGGGTGAACAAGAGAAGGAATTTAAGAAGAGAAGTTATGGGGAATCCGGCTTGAGAGAAAACCAAAATTTCGGCAATGGAATGATGGGTTTTTTTTTTGGCAAATGGAAGAATTCGGCTAAAGGGGAGAAAAAGAAATGTAATGGAACCCAAGGAACCTCTCAAAGGAATTCAACACCTATTTTTATTGCCAATAGCCAAATCTTACCCTCCCCACAGTCTAATTCGGCACCAACTCTTCCCACCTCTCATCTCCTAATTTTTCTCCATGATATCTCCCTTATCTCATCCGAAATTCCCTTCTTTATTAGCTCGCAAGACCAATTCAAACACTTCAACAAAAGAGTCCAAATTCCACACAACTCTGGCCGTCCACTATGCAAAATAAACACTCCAAAAACACCTTACCACTACTCGAACCTTGGACCTCTTTACGCCACCTTGTAGCTCCCCAAGTGACGTCACCTTGCTACTGGACCACAAGCCTATTCTTGTCCTATTTTCCCCTTAATTTATTTAAAAGGTGTACTAACTGAAGTCATTGTTCCCTAGGGCTAAAACCAAAATTTTTCCTATACCCTTACTTGATCTTAGAACATCTCCAACACCCCTAGGCACTTCAAATTCCTTAACCATTAAAGCAAACATGCAATTTGTCATTTTCTTGCTCACATAAAAAATTTTTGAGACCCAAAGCCTAAAGCCCAATTGGCCCAATACTTCTAGGTCAAATTCGAGGTGTTACACTTACTTCATGTTATTTTTCTATGTTTTATAGAGAATCAAGGCTAGCTTAGATCCGGGAGTCGTCGAGAACATCATCGCACTATCAAACATTGAAGTTGGTGCTTTTGATTTATACATATATGGTATATGGCATGTATAGGCTAGGTGTGGTATTTTGGTTGTGATTATAGCTACGAGAGTTGGCTTGTAAATGATGTTAGTATTGATGTGTGTTTGGCCATTATAAATGGCTTGTAAATGTATATGTTTTGGTTTGTATATATAGCCATGAGTGATGGCTTATTTTGGTGTGTTTTGGCATGAATGTGGTTATGGTTTTATAGTTTCTCAAATGGTTATATTTTGAGTTTGGCAATTGATCTATAAGGTGTGATTGAAGTTGATAATTTAAGTAGTTATGTAACACCCCAAAAATGAGGGGTTGGTAATTTTTCTTAATTTCTATGTTGTGCTTGAACGGTTAGCTACTTGAGTGTATTTGGGGGTTCTAAGGAGGCTTGGGTTTGAGTCTGAGCTGTGGAAAAATTTTTGTTTTTTCTCATAAGGGGAAACTGGCAGTTAGCAGTAGGACTTATGTATAATTATGTGTGTTTTGTGACACAAAAGAGCTTGTGGTGTAGTGACAAAGTGGCGCCACTTAGGGAGTAGGGAGGTGGCGTCATTAGCAGGCAAGGGAGTCCAAGGTTCGAGTAGTGGCATACTATTTTATTGGGGTATTTATTTTGTAGATTGGACGACCAGAGTTTGTGTTGGATTTGAACTTTAGCTTTAGTGAGTTTGAATTGGTCTTGTGAGGTGGTTGTGGAGGAAATCAAGGAGGGATAAGGGGAGAGTATCTTAGAGAAAATTTAGGATGAGATTGAGGAGTTATCAGGGAGAAAAGTTAAGAGTTAAGAAGTGTGAAGAGTTGGCGCCAATTTGGGAAGTGGAAAATGTATAAATTCGGCTTAAGAGGGTAAATGAGTGCCATTTTTTGGGACTTTTACGGGGTATTACGAACTTTCAATGTGGCTTTCGACATTTGGAGAGTTTTGTAAATAGGTCAGTCTTTCTTTTCTTTACCAAATATCCTGTAGTTACCTTTACACAAGCACATTTGATCTTTTTCTTTTCTTCTTGTTACCTTTTCCAAACCCTCTAAAGCCGAATAATTCCACCCTCCCTTTGTCGAAATTCTTTTTGTGCCGTCACTATTTCTTCAACCTAGTTGATTCTTGTGTAAGTACTTTACTCTTTCAATTGATCTTACTAGAACCAATTTCTCCTCTCCCTCACTCTTTCTAAATCAATTTTTGTAGGGCATTGATATCGAATCTCTGTTCTTCAGATCTTTGCCGAATTACTATTTATGCGTTTCAGGATATGGGTAAGTATTCTTCACTTTTGGTTTTGAAGGTTGGCCGAATGGTCGTAAGTAATGTAAGGGTGACTTAAGATGGGTATAAGTCACTTATGGTTCAGTTTTTAATAATTAAGATTGATGCAGATTTAAGTACTCGTGATTAGTAATCGTAGGAAAGCTATTAAGGCTTGGTGTTTCAAGTAAGGTTAAGGTGAGACTTTGACTTTTGGTAAAGTATTTGATAAGTATTTGTGATTAATCATTGAGTGACATCGTTTGTAGGATCGTGGCTAAAGAGATCACAGCATGTTTTGTTGTTAGGTGTGTACATACACTATACACACACAATGGAATCGATAGTCTTGCAAGTGTGCGAACACTCGTATAAGGGAAATGGAATCGATAACAGAGACCCCATGAGCGATCTCGTGGACTTGGGTCATGTTATGGCCAACTGGGCCAGAATGAGCAAAATGGGCCCGATGGGTCGTGGGCTCAAATTAGGCGAATTTGATGATTTGGTAATAAGTGATGAACTAGTCATGCTGGTTACATGGCTTGAATTGATTTGGGCCAGATAGGCCATATGAATGTGATTGGGCCAACAGGCCATATGAATGTGATTTGGGACTAATGGGCCATACGAATAAGATTGGGCTTGGTGGGCTATATGAACTTATGTGAATTTGTTTGGGCTTTGTAAGGGGTCTTAGGCTTAGTATTTAGTAAATTGCTTAACCTTGAATAAAAATTTAATAATTAACTAATTGTGACTGTGGACAAGTTATAAGGTTAAGGTGTGGCAATGGGTATATGCATGTCTAGGATTGGATCTAGGGAGAGCTTGGTACTTAAGCGATCTTAATGACTTACCTCCTCTTCTCTAGAATCCAACCTGGTGCATAGTATCTGTTCACTTTAGCCAACGAGGACTTGATAATGGGCCAAGGTAAGTAATAGACCCATAACAATGAGAAAGGACCGAAATGCCCTTAAGGGCTAATATGACTAAAATGCCCCTATGTGTTGAATGTAAACTTTATGGATGTTACTCGTATATTTGCTGCATTCATATGATATTCTATTTAGGATGCATATGGGTTGGAATTATGGAATAGAGGAAGTATATGAGGATTGCATGGTTGCTTGACGACCGCAGATCCACCGATGGCTTTTTAAGCCTATTATATGATTAGCAGCTTTGCTGCAACCTTAGGTAGTACTGCAACCAAGCTACCCATGAAGTGTATCGGATGGGTGGGTCGATTTAGAAATCCTCACAGAAGTGTTTCGGTTGGACGGAGACGAAGTGTATCAGATAGATTATTTGAGGAGGGTTTGCACAGCATTGCATTATGATATTATTATGTTAACAATATGATATGTATGCTATTTTTTTGACGAGGGTCATGCACACTGATTTTTCGAAAACTCACTCCTTCTTTTGTTTTTCTCAGGTGATCTGCAGTAGGCGGTTCGACGGATGGGGGGACTCAAAGGTGGCCAACTAGCAAGACAATTAGACCTATTTTTCTTTATAACTAAATTCTAGATTTTAAGTTATTTATTTTATGTTATTTTATTTCAGATTGTAATAAGGTTTTCCCTCTAGTTATTATTCCATTACTTCCACTATGCATTATAGTTTTGAAACAGAACCTGGATTAATTTCCTCTAAGTATATTTCAAGTTTTTGGAAATAATTGTGTTTTAAGAACGAGCTTCCGCTGTAAAAAAAAATTTACATAGTAATAAGCAAATGGTTTTTGGCTACACCTTATTTTGAAAGCAAAATGGATTTTTCTAAACTTTTCTCTAGAAGGGTTTTCAATGAAAACAAGGTTTTCGCAAAAACACTTTAATGTGACATGCCAGATCTAGGCCTAACTTCTAGACCGGGTTTGGGGTGTTACAAGTTATGTGATTGTGAATTTGTGCTTGAAGATATAAGTGTGGATAGTTATTTGATTGAGTTGTATATGTGAATTTAGGTATGAAATTAGATGGCAAATTATAGCATATTTGAGATTAGTATTGATGGTAATTGGATGCATATTAGTGTCTTGAAATGGTGCCATTTGAGTTTGAACAGGTATATGTAAAATAGGTGATAAAATGGCCTGGCAAATAGCCTATTTTTGTCCACACGGGCGTGTGTCTTAGCTGTGTGTGACACATGGTTATGTTACACTGCTGTGTGTCCCCTGGTGTTGAAATTGAAGTGAAGTCAGTATGCTCCACACAGTCTCACACACGGGCGTGTGACCGACCATGTGGTACAAGTCTGTATACCCCCTAAATGGCACATGACCTAACACATGGGCGTGTGGTCGGCCGTGTGACTCAAGTCAGTATACTCTCCAGCTTTAACACGGCCTGGCACACAGGTGATAAACCGTAAAAGTAACATATTTTAGGCCCACATTTAGTATGCTTTTGGATGATTTAGCCCTGATTTATGTAAAAAAGGTGCTTTTAATCCTTTCTTTTCATGTTTTTACTCAGGAAAGCACCTAAGGATGAAAAGAACAAGAAATGGGCTTAAAACGGGCCAATTTGGGCCAAAGAGGAAATCGACACAGCCTGGACTTCAAGCCATACGACCATGTCTCATCAATTTACTCCACACGGCCGTGCCCCAATCGATAGAATCGAAACACGGCCTAAAAATGATTTACACGGGCGTGTACCATGGCCGTGACCCTGTCGTGGAAAAGAGGAATTTCACTCGGATTTGGATACTTTGAGGCAAAGAAACACTTTTCAAAGCTTATTCAAACACCGAGTAAGAAGTATACTTGAATTAGGACACTTAGAGGCCAAGTAAAGCATTCTAAAAATCTATATAAACACCCTAAGTGTATCCTGAAAGGCGGCGGTTAGCTAGGCCAAAGAGCCGAGCCAGAAGTCCAGATTTGTGGGAATTACTCAAAGATAGCCAGTTGATCCATCTCAAGGAGCCGAAATTCTACACATGATGGTGGATTTCTCCTTCAATTCCTTCAGGGGGTTTTAGGGATTTCTTATGTTTTGTTTTATCGTTTCTCTTGAGATGTTTTCTTTATTTGTTATGAACTAAACCCTTCAGATACCTGAAAGGGATGAAACCTAGATGAATCTTGTTATTGTTTTCTGAATTATATGATAAATACTTAGTTTGTTCTTAATTATGCATGCTTGATCCAAATCTTATGTGCTTAGGTGGAGGAGGAATGGACCCTGCTTAAGAGTAGATCTAGCATAATTAAGCGGAGTTGATCGCACGCCTAGAGATAGGGTGATGAGATTTTTTTGAATTAGGGTGAAACCTAAAATGGGAGTCCATGGATCGATTTACTGCTATTCTTGGGGGTTATTATTCGAGAAAGATATTTCTGTTAATTAACCTAGGGTTAGACGTTATTCGCCTCGAGAGAGGGTTTAATATACGTTAGGGAGTCTTACGGATCAAACTAAGTGAATAAATCAGTGTTAAATAACAAGTGTAGTCTAGGTGGATTCTTCCTGAGGGTATCGTCGCAATCAATTGAGTTTCTCTTCAAGTTATTTTCCAATTCATTCTTTCTGTCTTTGCGTCTTTGGTTTAGTAGTCGTTAAGTTAGATTAAAGCAAATTCACTTATTTTATGCTAAATAATAAAAAGAAAGTGAGTATTAGTACTTTTAGTTCCTTTGGATTTGACAATCTGGTCTTGCCTAAGCTATACTACTGTTCGATAGGTACACTTGCCTTTAATCGTTGTCAGAGTTAGTTTCTAGGTTCGATCTCATTCATTACAAATTTTAAAACTCAACAAGACAACGATCAAGTTTTTAGTGCCGTTGACGGGGAACCAAAATATTAAGAAAGCTCTATTTTTATTACTTTAGCCATTATTTTTATTTTTATTTCTCAATTTATTTTATTTTATTATTTTTGCCAATTTTATTTCTTCCTTTTCCTAGCAGGTACCTCTAGTTTATGACTATAAGGAACCCGACAGGACCTCTAGTATACGATAGTGATATTGAAGCTACCGCTCGTAAGAATCGTAGAGAAATTAGGCAAGCCCTAAATTACACAGAAGAAGAGTGAGAAGACAGATCCAATCCTACTGAAGGGATGGACAAGAATAATCCACCACGAGATGTGGCAGAAAATAGTGCTCCGCGTACTCTGTATGATTATGCTAAATCTCATTTAACGGGAGCGGAATCTAGTATTGTTAGGCCTGCTATAGCTGCTAATAATTTTGAATTAAAGCCTAACACAACACAAATGATTCAACAATTTGTTCGATTTGATGGTTTGTAGGACGAAGACCCGAACACTCATATTGCTAATTTTTTAGAATTCTGTGATACTTTCAAAATAAATGGCGTTTCTGATGATGCCATTTGTCTTCGTTTATTTCCCTTTTCATTAAGGAATAAAGCCAAATAGTGGTTATACTCGTTACCACGAGGGTTAATCACTACATGGGACCAAATGACCGAAATTTTTTATTAAAATATTTCCCGCCGACCAAAACGGCCAAATTACGGAAGGATATCTCTTCCTTTGTGCAGATGGATTTAGAAACGTTATACGACACATGGGAGAGATACAAGGATCTCTTGAGAAGGTGTCCACACCATGGTCTACCCTTGTGGCTACAAGTCCAAACTTTTATAATGGTGTAAACCCTCAACGAGGCAACTAATCGATTCATTATTGGTGGAACCCCGAACAATGTAACTCCTAAAGCGACCTACAAGTTCATTGAAGAGATGTCACCAATAACTATCGGTGTCAAGTTACAAGGACAAAATTGACAAAATCAGTGGGAGTTTACAACCTCGATGCAAGGACCATGCTATCAACACGGTAGAGATGATGAATAAAAAGCTTGATAGTTTGTGTTCTTCGCAGGTACATCCAGTCATGCAGTGCAACACAAGTGGAACTGTGGCAAATCCTGAGTATCCACCCTACCAACTGGACACAGAGAACGAACAGATGAACTATATAGGTAATAATTTCAGATCCAATAATAATCCTTATAGTAATAACTACAATCCAGGTTGGAGGAACCACCCAAATTTTTCATGGGGAGGCCAAGGAAACCAAGGAAATCAAAGACAACAACCTCCTCAAAATTTCCAAAATCAGCCATATCCGCAAGAGAAGAAGCCAAACCTCGAAGAGATGTTGACAAAATTTATGGCAAACACAGAAAATCGTTTCCAAGAAACTGAGAAAACAATTAAAAGCAACGAGAACCGAGTCAGGGAACTTACTAAGTCAGTTAAAGAAGCCGCTAATGCAGCTGAACGACTTCCAAAGCTAATTTTAGAACGACCGCAAGGACGTCTACCAAGTAACACTGAGATTAACCCAAAGGAGCAAATTCAAGCCATCTCAACTCATAATAGTAAGGGGTTAGATGAAACCAATCCAATACAAGAAAACAAGGTAGACGAAGGTAAGGTAGAGGTAACACAAGAAAACCCAAAATCAGTAATCAAGGAGTACCAACCTCACATACCTTATCTCGAAGCGATGAAAAGAGACGATTCAGAGAAACAGTTCGGTAAGTTTCTTAAACTCTTAAAGAAATTAAATATTAACTTACCTCTTTTTGAAGCTCTTTTTTAAATGCCAGACTTGAGGAAATTTTTAAGACAGCTTTTGACGAACAAACGCAAATTAGATGAAGAGCACTACGTGGAATTGAACGCTGCATGCTCAGCAATATTACAGAATAGACTACCATGAAAGCTAAAAGATCTAGGTTGTTTTACAATTCCATGTTTAATTGGTAGTCTAGCTATTGATAATGCATTAGCTGATTTAGGGGCAAGCATAAATGTCATGCCTTATACATTATTTAAACGACTAGGTTTAGGGAAGCCCAAACAAACTAGGATGAGTATACAATTAGCTGATAAAACTATTAGAATTCCTAGGGGCATTATCGAAGATGTTCTTGTCAAAATTGATAAATTTGTTTTCCCAGTAGATTTTGTTGTCTTAGATATGGATGAGGATAATACAATCCCCTTAATTTTAGGAATACCTTTTCTAGCAACTGCCAAGACTAAAATTGATGTTGCCACAAGAGAACTCATACTTTGTGTAGGTGACAAATCAATCAGTCTTCAAGCTCTTGACTCGGCTAGGACAACAATCAATGAAGGTAAGAAAGACAATAAAGATGATAATCAATTTGTTCAACCTTTATTGTAGGAAACACCACAAAGACTCAACCTTGAGCCGACTCATAGATCCCAAATCGACAAAGAAGAATCAAACAAGGAACAAGACCTTAAGGTCGACAATTTAGAAGAGCAGAGGACATGAGTCAAAGAAGAGCCGAATCGCACGAAGTAAAACCAGAGGAACCATCAGAAGAGCTCGTTGGAACATCAAACGATTACAAAATAGGAGACCAGGTACTGTTAGACAAAGAAGATCCGCACATCATCACAACAGACCTAAAGGCAAAGGGAAAAACCCTTCCTAAGGTACACAATATCTTCCCACACGAAATAGTCGAGGTAAGCAACCCAACATTTGACACTTTTAAGGTAAAAGCTTCTCGACTTAAACTTTGTTAAGAAAATAGAACTTTAAGTAAGAGGGAAGACATTCAAACCTTTAAACCTCCCTGATTCAAGTACAAGGAAAAGTCTAGCTTAAGACTATAAACGAGCACTTCTCGAGAGGCAACCCGAGCACTAACCCTATTTCTTTTTACATGTGTTTTCATTTTAGTTTCTTTTCTTTCTCTTTCTCTTTGTAAACTAACCAAAAGTGCAGATTTCTAGGAGACACGACCTTACACACGACCATGTCCGTGGTCGTGTGGACTACCGGAATCCCTGTACTGACATAGTAGAGGCCGTGCAAATCAAATCCCAACCACTTTTCGACATCATGGATCCAACAACTCCTCCATAGGCACTGGTAAATTGGCACAGCTATGCTCCATGACCATGTGAAGCTACTGACTTACCAGACACAATAAACACACGACCATGCTACCCAACCGTGCCAACACAGTGCCTTTTCAGGAACGGACGTGGCATCTGGAAAACTGGTGTGGATAAACAAACACGCTTAGAGACATGGCCGTGCGATGCGGCCATGTAATTCAATACACCTTCGGTGCACGGGAGTGGGAACGTGCCAGATTTGAGGTCTTATTTAAACCCCAAAGCCCTTCTCCTTCTCCTCTCCTTCTTTCCTCCTTCTTTTTCTTTCTTCCCTTAGAAAAGGTGTCCAGACTCTTGAGCTACACTAGGATCATGCCGAAGAAGCATAAGAAGGCAACCATTGTCTCCTCAAAGGAGACCACAACACATAAGTTCATGCCGGCCGCTTCATCCAAGCACCAAGCCAAGGGTCTTTTAGACCATTTAAATTTTTCTTTACGTTTATTTTCCCCTTTATCCTACTTATCTATACTTCTCTTCTGCTTAATATATTTTAATTTCTTTTAGTTTCTTAGTGCCAGGTTCTAAAGGCTGCTTGGGAATCACACACCATAGCCTTAGAGGTCACACCCACCTTGCGAACCATCCAACAATAAGGACTCCTTAGTCCATTAGTCTTTTCTTTTAATTTCAATTTTCTTCTTAGTCTCGTTCTCTTTATTTTCTTTGTCTTTAATTGTAGTATTAGTATATTATTAATGTTTCTTTAGATTTCTTGGCTATATCTTTGCAGGCTACCCAATTTATTTATCTAGCATAAAGCTCATCGGTAGCCACCCCACCAGGCCCATAGAAAATACCATGACCACCGCCAACTCCCAGAGTCATCCAAAATTCGGAAGACTTACTTGCCCTTCTCTTTTGATTATATTATTACATCATTGTTTATCTATCTTTGTTCATTGAGGACAATGTGCATCCTAAATGTGGGGGTTAAAAGTACCTAACTTTTTGTATTATTCCAAAATCTTGAATTTTAGTCTTGTTCCTAAGTAATTTTCTCATATTATCAATTAGGGTGAAATTTCTAATGATTTATGATTTTTATTGATATGTTTTTGAGTAAGTCATTGATAATTGTGCATTGATGATTTATACTTGAAGAATACTAGAGAATCAAGCATGATAAGTCTATTTTTCAAGAATAAAAAATTTTTTAGGTTGTTGAACTGAATTTGAATATTACCTTGAAGTTTAAAATTTATAGGATTGATGTCAAATACCCATAATTTTTGTGAGATTTGAGCCTTATAGAGCATATATTCTTTTTCATGCTCACTTTATTGATTATGAGTGTGTCAACACTTAATTGTTATCCTAGAACTTGCCTTGATTATACATATCAAGACCATATAAATGATTTGATATACTGAGATGATAAAGGCACCTAGGTTTTAACCCATTTACTCCACTAAAAAGGGTACCTACATAATTAACCCCTAGTGAACCCCGTTAATCCTAACAACCCTTTTATTGATTTACCCGCTAAATTTTAACCCAAAACCCTTTGTATTTGTTATCACCATTCTTTTGACTACCCTTCTATTGAGAATTGATTTGATCAGTTATCGAATTAGTTTATTTAAGTTGATAAAGTTTTCTTTATTATGTTTCTATTTGATCTTAAAAAAAAAGCTCGTAATATTATTAGTTTCAAAGTTTCAATTGATATAATCATTTATTTTCAAAGTTCATTATTTTTAGTTAGGTAATTGGTCAGGTCAATCTCAATTCTAAACATTCTAATTTAGCCTTTATCCACACCTTTAACCTAAGCCCCGTTACAACCCTGTCAAATACATTTTGATTTGTGTATCATCTCATATTACAGTGGTGGAGATTTGATTTTCAGGCAAGCCTATGGGATTAACTTTTCAGGTTCGACTTATGAGTTCCTTTTCCTGAAACTTAAAACACTTTGAGTGATTTGAGTGAATCTTTAGTGAGGATGCCAATCCTTGTCAGTTTTGAATTAAAGGAGATTACTTAGATAAGGGGAGACACCTATGTTTTCGTGCTACAAAATGTATGACTTAGAATTCTTTGAATCTTTAGGAGTCTTTGAGTTAAATTATCGATGTATAAATTATTTGTGAATTATGATGAGGCATTGTTGATAGGAATTGTGAATTATGGAAAGTTTGTTTTAATTATAAGTTGAGAATTTTGGTTGATGACAAGCAAAAGCTTAAGTGTGGGGGTATTTGATAAACCATAAAAGTAACATATTTTAGGCCCACATTTAGTATGCTTTTGGATGATTTAGCCGTAATTTATTTAAAAGGTGCTCTTAATCCTTTCTTTTCATGTTTTTACTCAAGAAAGCACCCGAGGATGAAAAGAACAAGAAACAGGCTTAAAACGAGCCAATTTGGGCCAAAGAGGAAATCGACATGGCCTGGACTTCAAGCCACACGGCCGTGTCTCGTCAATTTACTTCACACGACCATGCCACGATTTACATGGTAGTGCCCCAATCAACAGAATCGAAACACTACCTGAAAATGATTTACACGGGCGTGTACCATGGCCATGCCCCTATCGTGGAAAAGAGGAATTTCACTCGAATTTGGATACTTTGAGGCAAAGAAACACTTTCCAAAGCTTAATCAAACACCGAGTAAGAAGTATACTTGAATTAGAACACTTAGAGGCCAAGTAAAGCATTCTAAAAATCTATATAAACACCCTAAGTGTATCCTGAAAGGCGGCGGTTAGCTAGGCCAAAGAGCTGAGCCAGAAGGCCAGATTTGTGGGAATTACTCAAAGATAGCCAGTTTATCCATCTCAAGGAGCCAAAATTCTACTCAAGATGCGAATTTCTCCTTCAATTCCTACAGGGGGTTTTAGGGATTTCTTATGTTTTATTTTATCTTTTCTCTTGAGATGTTTTCTTTATTTGTTATGAACTAAACCCTTCAGATACATGAAGGGGATGAAACCTAGATGAATCATGTTATTGTTTTCTGAATTATATGATAAATACTTAATTTGTTCTTAATTATGCATGCTTAATCCAAATCTGATGTGCTTAGGTAGAGGAGGAATAGACCCTACTTAAGGGTAGATCTAGCATAATTAAGCGGAGTTGATCGCACGCCTAGAGATAGGGTGATGAGATTTTTCTAGATTAGGGTGAAACCTAATATAGGAGTCCATAGATCGATTTACTGCTATTCTAGGGGGTTATTATTTGAGAAAGAGATTTCCATTAATTAACCTAGGTTAGACGTTATTCACCTCGAGAGAGGGTTTAATATACGTTAGGGAGTCTTATGGATCAAACTAAGTAATAAATCATATGGTTCAGTGTTAAATAACAAGTGAAGTCTAGGTGGATTCTTCCTGAGGGTACCGTCATAATCAACTGAGTTTCTCTTCAAGTTATTTTCCAATTCATTCTTTCTGTCTTTGCATATTTAGTTTAGTAGTCGTTAATTTAGATTAAAGTAACTTCACTTATTTTAGGCTAAATAATAAAAAGAAAGTGAGTATTAGTACTTTTAGTTCCTTTGGATTTGACAATCTGGTCTTGCCTAAGCTATACTACTGTTCGATAGGTACACTTGCCTTTAATCGTTGTCAGAGTTAGTTTCCAGGTTCGATCTCATTCATTATAAATTTTAAACTCGACAAACCAACGATCAACGGGCGTGTCTTCAACCGTGTGATGCAAGTCAATATGTATGCCCTGTTTTCACACGGCCTAAGACAGGGGTGTGTCTACTAGCTGTGTGAGGCACACGGCCTGTTCACACGGGCGTGTGAACCCTGATTACATGAAAAATTTATAAGGTTTCCAAAATTTTAGTATGTTATCAGTTTAGTCCCGAACCACTTCTAAAGCATGTTTAAGTCCTTGTAGGCCCTTATAAGGGATAATGTGATTGTGTTGCATAATTTATGAGAATGAATGTTTTATGTTTGATGAAAGTATGCCACATGTTGTGAATTGATGGGTAATACCTCATAACCCTACTCCGGTGACGGATAATGGTTAGGGGTGTTAGATTTATTGGTATTAGAGCTACGGTTTAGTCAATTCTAGGACTAACATAGCGTGTGTGAGAGTCTAGGTATACATGCCATATATACTCTGCAATAGTGTGATTATTCCTGACAGCTTAAATTGTGCTATTATTTTTTAATGGATCTAGAATGAGCTGTAGCTGATGATGTAGAGAGTAATGCCCCCGCTCCTCCTCAAGGGGCAACGCCATCTGATACTAGGCCTATAAGAGTAGCCACGAGGGAGAGGATAAACAAGCCTTTTCCCAAATGATGAGTGATTGGTTCACGGAGTTCGTTCGAACGAATCCGGCTGCTCAACTACCTCTACCCCCACTTATTCCTTAACAAATCCCTGTTGTTCGTCAAGTTATAGATTTGATATGGTTGAATAAGCCGCCAATAGATAAGATACGTAAACATGAGGCTAAAGAGTTTCGAGCTACTGTTGATGATGATGCGGAGAGAGTTGAGTTCTGGATTGTCTTATACTCCTGGTGAATGTGTTAAATGTGTTGTATCTTTGCTGAGAGACACCGCATAACAATAGTGGAACACGTTGACATCTGTAGTTCCGAAAGAACAAGTTACTTGAGAGTTCTTTCAATCCAAATTTTGAAAGAAACACATCAGTCAAAGATTTCTCAACCAGAAGCATAAAGAGTTTCTAGAGTTGAAACATGGCCGAATGACTGTAACAGAGTACGAAAGAGAATTTGTACAGTTGAGCAAGCATGCTCGGGAATATGTTTCCACTAAGGAAATTATGTGTAAGTGATTCGTAGATGGATTGAACGAAGATATAAAACTACAAGTCAGAATTCTAGAGTTGAAAGAATTTTTTGTTCTCGTTAAAAGGGCTTGTAAAATCGAGGATCTTAGCAAAGAAAAGAGAAAGATAGATTTAGAAGCTAGAGACTCAAGAAAAAGATCAATGAGTAAGCCATATCAATCTTCATCGAAGAAATCCAGAGATTCGTACGCTCGCCCAAATGCTTCAAATAAATATTCGAACAGAGATCGTAAAAAATAATATTCAGGTTCTAAAGCTCAAGCTACATCAGTATCGAGTGCTGGCAATATTAGAGACAACAAACCCGAATGTCAGCAATGTGGGAGACAACATTTTGGGAAATACTAGAATAAAAGTAGTAAAGCTTGTTACAAATGTGGTTCGCTAGCTCACTTCATCCGAGATTGCCCTGAGCTGGATGAGAAATATAAAGTTTAGAATGTAAGACCAAGTAATACGACTACTAGAAGGAAACCACCCCGAAGCACTGGAAATACGAGTGGTAACCAAGGTGCTACGAGAGATTCTACTGTGAGATCTAAGGTACGAACACCTACCCGAGCTTATGCTGTCCATGCACGTGAGGAGGCATCATCGCCAGATGTTATCACCAGTACTTTCACTCTCTATGATACTAATGTGATTGCATTGATAGATCCAGGATCAATTCATTCTTATATATGTATGAATTTAGTATCTAGTAAGACTTTGCTTGTTGAGTATACTGAATTTGTGATTAAAGTATCGAACCCCTTAGGCAAATGTGTTTTGGTTGATAAAGTCTGCAAGAACTGTTCATTAATGAATTGAGATTTCTGTTTTCTGGCTAATCTAATATTGTTTCCATTCGATGAATTTGATGTGATTTTGGGTATGGATTGGCTAACGATGCATAATGCTATAGTGAATTGTAGACGAAAGACAATTGAATTGAAATGTCAGAATAATGAGACTGTTAAAATTGAATCTGATGATCTGAATAGTTTTCAGTTGTGATCTCATCTATGTTACCTCAGAGATTTGTGAGAAAGGGGTGTAAAGCTTACCGTGCTTATGTACTTGATACGAAAGTGACAAAAATAAAGATTGAATCAATACCAATTGTGTACGAGTATCCAGATGTATCTCCCTAAGAGTTACTGGGTTTACCACCTATCAAAAAGGTTGAGTTTGGTATTGAATTAGTACTGGGAACAACGCCGATAATGATAGCTCCATATAGAATGACTCTGATAGAGATAAAAGAATTGAAAGCTCATTTGCAAGAGTTAACAGATAAAGGTTTTGCTAGACCGAGTTTCTCTCCCTGGGGTGCACCGGTGTTATTTGTGAAAAAGAAAGATGGCACGATGAGAATGTGTATAGACTATCGACAGCTCAACAAAGTGACGATCAAGAATAAATACCCTTTTCCACGAATAAATGATTTGTTTGATCAGTTAAAAGGGGCAATGGTATTTTCGAAAATTGATTTGAGATCGGGTTATTACCAGTTGTGAGTTAAAGACTCCGATGTGCCAAAGACTACATTTAGAACAAGGTAATGACACTATGGATTTCTTGTTATGCCTTTTGGACTAACAAATGCACCTACTATTTTTATGGACTTGATGAACCAGATTTTCAGGCCGTACTTAGACCAATTCGTAGTTGTGTTTATTGATGATATTTTGATTTACTCTCGTGATGAATCTGAGCATGCCGAGCATTTAAGAATCGTGTTACAAACTTTGAGAGATAAATAGTTGTTTGCAAAGTTCAGCAAATATGAGTTTTGGTTACGAGAGGTTGGTTTTCTAGGGCATATAGTTTCAGTCGCGGGTATTCAAGTCAACCCGAGCAAGATTTCTACGATTATAGATTGTAAGCCTTTGAGAAATGTATCCAAAGTTTGTAGCTTTTTGGGATTAGCTGACTATTTTATGCAATTTGTGAAAGGGTTCTCAATGATTGCAACTCCGATGACACGATTGCTTCAAAAAGATGTTAAATTTGAGTGGTCAAAAAAGTGTCAATAGAGCTTTGAGCAATTGAAAGCATTATAGATAGAGGCACCCGTGTTAGTTCAGCCTGAGTCAGGTGAAGAATTCGTAGTTTTTAGTGATGCATCGTTAAATGGCTTGTGTTGTATTTTGATGCTGGAATGAAAAGTTATAGCTTATGCCTCGAGACAATTGAAGCCGCATGAAAAGAATTATCCGATGCATTATCTAGAGTTAGCCGCGATAGTGTTAGCATTGAAAATTTGGCGTCATTATTTGTTTGGTGAGAAATGCCGTATTTATACCAACCACAAAAGCTTGAAATATCTGATGACTCAGAAAGATTTGAATTTGCGACAGCAGAGATGGTTAGAATTGCTAAAAGACTATGAATTGGTGATTGACTATAATCTGGGAAAAGCGAACGTAGTTGTTGATGCTTTGAGTCCAAAGTCCTTATTTGCCTTACGTGTCTTGAACAAACAATTAACTTTGTCTGACGACGACGGTTCGATAGTAGCTAAGTTGAAAGTGAGACCATTATTTCTACCATAGATTTGTGAGGCTTAAAATTTGATAATGAATTACAAGCAAAATGAGCTTAGTGTGTGTCCATTTCTGATTCAGAGTTTCGAATAGGGCCTGATGACTGCTTGATGTTTCATGATAGAATATGTGTACCAATAAATTCTGAGCTCATTCGAAGATTCTAAATGAAGCACACAGTAGTTGTTTATCAGAACATCCATGAAGCTCGAAAATGTATAATAATTTGAAACAATTTTATTGGTGGCGCGGTATGAAATGAGATATCTCAGAATTTGTTTCTAAATGTTTGATTTGTCAACAAGTCAAAGCTGAGCATCAAGTGCCTTCAGGTTTATTATAGCCTATAATGGTTCTTGAATGGAAGTGGGATAGAGTAACAATGGATTTTGTATCGGGTTTTGTAACACCTCTAACCCGTATCCGTCGTCGGACTAAGGTTAAGAGGCATTACCGAACATATTGGAACATTTTACGCTCATTTCACAACATCAATCATATAACATCATTTTATAATGAATCACATACATATAGTCCCTTTAGAAAGTCTACGAGACCTTAAACATGCTTTAGAGAAGGTTCAAGACTAAACCGATCTCATACAGAACTTTACGAAACTTAGAAAATTTTTCTTTCAAAATAGGGCACATGCCCATGTGACTAGGCTGTGTGCCTCACACGGTCATGCCTTGGACCATATCTCAACCCGTGTGTAAAACTGACTTGAATCACATGGCCTATCACACACCTGTGTGCCTGGTCTGTTTGCAAGTCTGACTTGCTTCGAATTGAATCAGTGAAGGACACGGTCGAGACAAATGCCTGTGTGCTCAACCGTGTGGACAAATATAAGCCATTTGCAAGGCCAATTGCCACCTAAAATTTGGTCATACTTATAAGTATCAAACAAGCATCAATTCATATCTCAAAGGCAGCCAAAAACATACCAAATCATGCACAATTTGACCCATAATAACATCATTCATTTCCATAGACAAATCCACTTCAAAACATAGCATTTCTCATCATATAAATTTCCCAAATCAACTATGTAGCTTACCAAAATTGACCATTTCTTTTGGCCATTTAAGAGCACATCAAAACATAACAAAATTTGCATCACATAGCATGCATTAAATTCACTCCATAGTTACATTCATTATCAAGCCATATCACATGGCTATAATTACACATTTCAAAACATAATCAAAGTTCACTAGCCTATGCATGCCATATTTCTATATGTACATTTTTAAAAGGTACCAAAGTTTAGTTCAATAGTGTGGTGATGATCCTCAACTATACCCGAGCTTCTAGTAGCTTCGATAATCTATAAAACAATTAAAACACACAGAAAGTAAGCTTATAAAAGCTTAGTAAGCCATATACAAATAAACTTATCCCATAAACAATTTCAAACTATTTCTTTCATTTAAACTATGGCAACCACAACAGCAAATTCATATTTCTCGTCTAGCTCAATTGTTCATAGCCATTTTCTCATAAACATATCACAATTTCATATAGCTCACATATCAAATGAACATATTCATACTTAACTTCCATTGCCAAATTTCATATATATTTCATACGTACCTGAAATGGATATATTCACATATTCAATCATATCTCGAAATGCCCGTTGAACCGTTCAGAATCAATAAGGATACTCGGATAACTCAAAAAGCTCATACAATGCCAATGTCCTAGACGTGGTTTTACATGTAATTAGTATCGATGCCACTGTCCCAGACAGGGTCTTACACAAAACCAAATACGATGCTGATGTCCTAGACATGGTCTTACACGTAAATAACATATCGATGCCAATGTCCCAGATGTGGTCTTACACGATAACACATATCAGAATCCTATGTCATAATATACGTATCCTAACTACTTCCAAAGGTTTGTACGAGACTTTTTGGACGTTGTCACATTATTAGACCTTTATCGGATTTCACGTATTCAGCTCAAATAGCCATATATCACAATTTATTCACATATAAGCAATATTAATTCAATCTAAACACATTTATTTTTATATTGACTTACCTCGTACAGATTCAGATGAAAATAAAAGATTACTCTATAACAGCCCAATTTTGGGGCTAGTTGAAACAATGGTTTTGGAACCACCAATTCGAGGCCAGAGAAATTATTTTTATTATTATTTTAGGTGTTATATCATGATTATATGAGTGCATGAAGTTTTGGTGATTGCATTGTTAATTGCAAAATGACTAAATTGTATAAAGTGTGAAAGTTTTATTTTACTAGCTAAAGGTGTCAAATAGCTATAGAACCTTAAATTTAAGGTTCTTAATGTGCAATTAGATCTTTCTAAGTTTGATAGCCGGCCATAAGGGCAAGAAAATTTAATTTGGTCAGGATTTGGTGGATTAGGTGACTTAATGGAATAAAATAAAATAAAACATAAAAAGCTATCATATTTTTACTATCACCTTCTTCCTCCACCGAAAATACCAACAAGAATAGGTTTTGGAAGATTGAAATTTTTAGCAACTTATCCTCCTTTCAAGTAAGTGATTTTGGTGGTCTTTCTTGATAATTTTTGTACTTTTGGGGCCCTTGTAGCATAATCTAGCTAATGAGGGGATTATTTTGAAAAATGGTAGATATTCTAGGGTTTTTCCATGTGAATATTCATGTTGATTTCTGAAATTTTATAAAAGAAAATGAATCTTGGTTATTAAATAAACAACTTATGTGAAAGGGGTTTCCATGAAAATACCTAAAAAGACCTTTTTATAAAGGTTGTAAAATAGGTGGTAAATGTGTGAAATAATTGAAATCTTGAGTTTCTATAAGAGGGAATATGAATTGGCTAGACTTGAGAGTGTGAAAAATGAACACATTTCATTTTACGAGCCTAGGGATAAAATAGTAATTTTTTGAAAGTCTAGGGGCAAAACGTGTAAGAGTACGCCCAAATATCAACCATGAGATGGTTGTAATAACATACTTGATTTACCATGTTTATTAATATAAGGTGTTGTCATTATTATTTTAATTTTTTTCTGTGTGTACAAATAAACTATTTTATAATAATGTCCTGAGAATAATATGATTATTCTTAAAAGATCCTTAGTCAAGTATTATTGTTGACTAGGACAACAATAATGCATTAAGACTAACAAGTAGTTGATTGATGGTAAAGATTTTACATTGATATGGAGTGTCAAAATCAATGCATGAATATGTGTGTTAGAGAACAACATATTGGACTGACCCTCTATGAGTATGTTTCTTGGATTATTATGTAATTGTCACAACATTACTCATAGTGATTAATATGTATATGATCCTCAGACTTGAGATCATCATTATCCCAACATCGTGAGTTGTATTTTTGATACAGTCAAACGTACACCATAACTGGTTGTTCTATAAAGGCTGGTGTTGGATATACCACAATCTATGTAGAGGGATATGGTTGATCAATATAGGATAAGTCCCTCCTACATAATGGGAGTAATATCTTAGGCCACTTGATTGCATGAGACTAGAAATGCATGGCCATGCTCAAATAAGTTGATATGAGATGTCATACTTATTTGTATATCATAGTCTACTCAAGATATCAAGAAACATGGGATGGACTATGCAAGTGTGAATATTCCATGACTTGTGTCCATTCCAGAGATAAAGGACTTAAGGATTAATGCATGAAAGGTTAATCACAAAAGGTTATGTCGAATCATGACTTCTTGTAACTTAGGTAGCAATGACGCAATGCTAGATGCCACTCATTGTTTGTAACATTAGAATTGTTCTAGTATTACTGCTAACGTTACAAGAACCTACAAGGTCACACCCTATGGTTGAAATGAACAGAATAAAACATAGTTGGTATTGTGTTTGGTTGTCACATGAATTAAATTAATTATAGAATTAATTTAATTGGGTAATCAAATATTGAACATATTATATGTACAAGGATGTTGTACACATAATAAGAACATAGTTCTATTAATATATGAATTTGGTTCAGATATAAATTAAATAAATATAGTTTATCAAATCATTGTTATAATTAATGTAATTATAATTTTCGGTTAAAACATTATTATATTTATTTTTAATTATGGTTATAATGTTCAGATAAAAATTTTATGAATTATGATTCATTATATATATACCAATTATAAAAGGTGAGACTAAGAGAGTTTTTTTTTGTAAACCCTAAAAAAATTGAAACTTTACTTGTGAGGTCTAGCAACCGTCAAGCAAAGAAACCTCAAAAATAGTTTTGGAGATTTCTTCCGTTCATCGTCAAATTGGATGGATTACGTAGAGGTCAAAATCATAAAAGGTTGCAGCTTGATTCGATAGTAGATCAGAATTCTCGTTGCCGAGGCGTCGCTGTCTACTCAGATTGAAGTTTCGGTAATTTTGAAACTAGTATTTCACCCTGATTCATTCCTCGCACGTGGATCCATGGTTTGGATTGCTGAAATTATTTTTTTGCTGGGCCATGGGGGTACCGTCATTCCAACAGTGGTATCAGATCCACTTGTGTGGTACAGACTCAGGTTTAAATACTTGGGTGATGCAATTGTATGAGATGCATGCTTTAATTTTATTACGTTTTCGACTGTTTAAATCATTTAAGCATAACCTGATAACTTTTCCTTTCGATAATTGATTATATGCTAATCATGGTGTTGTGGCCTATTCGGTTTTATGTTATTATTGTTAACTATTAACAAATTTGTAATGATGCGACGGTGGTATTTACAATTTCCAGTAAGAGTTAACTGGTTAGTGGAACAAGGGTTGTTCCGGTATGAAACCTCAAGGATTAAAATCCTAAAAATGAGATTCTATTGATAAAAGTTATCAAATCATGAGGTTTCATTTGACTAGGGTATGAGGTTTGTACCTCGGGGCTCCGCCCCACGCCCTGGTCCATACCGCGGGTGCTCTGCCCCCGCACCTCTGGCTCTTGCCATGACAATTCCCTCTCGTATTTTTGGAAGGGGGATCTGAGGATGGCTCCGGTCGTGGGCCTTCGGCCCGCTCCCTCCTACCGCCTCAGATCCCCATCTTCTTATAGTATGTTTTGTAAATAAAAAAAAAAACATAGTGAGCGACAAAAGGTTGAAAGGATATTTTATAATTCACCTTAGCAAAAACGTTGAATTATGTATGCTATTTTTGACATGCATGGTGTTTGAAATGCATAGCTATAGCCTGATGATCCATTTGATAAAAGGTTGTATTTTTTTAATAAATACGGCCCGCGTGTCGTGCCTTACTACTATTCTCTTGTATTTCTCTTCTCATCTTACTCCCTCGCATGTAAAATGAGTTTCTGCATATTATAATTTGCAAGAGTTGTTGTAGGCTAGACGAGAAGGAAGATGGGACAACTAGTGTGGACCGATAGCTTGTGAAACGACTTACACCTTTAGGTTTCCTTTTGGTTCTCCCATTGGCTTGGGTTGAACCACCTTAATTTATGGGCAATAACTATTGCATTTATTTATTGCTTTATTTATTTATGTATGAGATGCTATGGATGTCTAAAGCATGCCAATTTTAAATATATTAAAATTTGATAATAATAAACCCCATTAATTGATGAGATCAATTAAAAGACTAAATTGACTAAAGTAGACCATAATTGGTGAGATGTAACAACCTTAATAAAATCCCTCTATTAAAATATTAAGTCAACATGGCCTTCCAAATTTTCCCTCGTTAAGGCCTCGATCAATACTATGTAGGTTCTGCCAAAGCTAAGTACTAGTATTTATCTTGATAAAACACGAATAATAAACAAGTGATATTTGTTGGTTAAAAATTGGTTAATGACTTAACTAGGTTACTCTAATAGGATTAGAAACCTAGAGGTAAGTAAATTGGATAAATCATAAGATGATTAGAACAAGAGTTGTTCACCAAATATTAGGAGTTACATATGATGTAATTAGAAAATGTTGCTTACGTAAATAACCATAGTCTTGAGAGTAAAGCCAAAGCTGACTTAAGAGGAGGTGAAATATGGATCCTTAACCTACTAGAAATACTTTTGAGAAAGTCTTTCCGAAATTAATATATGAGGGTTATTAATTTTGAAATAAAATAGTGGGAACATCATTTAATAAAGTCCTTTTAATGATTGATATAAACTTGGTAAATTTACTCACACGCATATTTTATTGTTGTAGATATATTATGGCTACAAACACTAATACACTCTCATTGTGATCGGTCTTTGAGAAGGACAAATTGAATGGCTTGAACTTTCTTGACTGGTTACGTAACTTGAGGATTCTCCTCAAACAAGAACATAAATTATATGTCATTGAACAACCACTTCTTAATGAACCACCCGCTAATGCCTCGAGGACTGATAGAGATGCTTATAAGAAGCATCTCGATGACATGGTAGACGTTGGATGTCTTATTCTTGCCACTATGAATCTTGAGTTTTAGAAGCTACATGAGGACATGGTTGCTTATGATATGATTGAGCACCTAAAAGAACTTTATCAGGGGCAAGCACGGCAAGAGAGGTTCGATACCTCTAGGGCCCTATTCCAATGTAAGCTGGCTGAAGGAAGCCCAGTAGGATCTCATGTCCTTAAGATGATTGGCTATATTGACAGCGTGTTTAAGCTTGGGTTTCCATTGAGCCAAAAGTTGGCCAATGATGTTATTCTGCAATCATTTCCGGATAGCTATAGCCAGTTTGTCCTCAATTTCAATATGAATGAAATTGACAAGACTCTACCACGCTTGCTCAAGATGTTACTGAATCATGAAGGCAACATGAAAAAGGTTGGACCCAAGCCCATACTGATGGTCCGTAACAACAAGGGCAAGGGAAAGGCCAAAGTTCAGACAAAGCCCAAGGGAAAAGGTAGGCCCAAGCCTAGAAAAGGAAAGGCTGCATTGAAACCTAAAGGTGGGGTGTCTAAGGAAGGAAACTGCTTTCATTGTGGTGTGACTGGACATTGGAAGCAAAACTGCCCTATCTATCTTGAGGAAGTCAAGAAGGCAAAAACAAGGGGAACATCTGCTTCAGGTATTTATGTTATTGATATTAATTTATCAACCACTACTTCTTGGGTATTAGATACTAGTTGTGGTTCTCATATTTGTACTTCTGTGTAGGGACTACAAAGGAGTAGGACTTTGGCTAGAGGAGATGTGGACCTGCGTGTTGGAAATGGAGCAAAAGTTGCTGCATTATCTGTGGGAACATATACTTTATCTTTGCCTAGTGGACTTGATTTATGTTTAGAGGATTGTTATTTTGTGCCCAGTTTGACTAAAGACATCATTTCAATTTCTTGTTTAGACAAAATTGGTTTTGAGATAATTATTAAGAATAATTGTTGTTCCTTTTATCTCAATAATGTTTTCTATGGTTCGTCACAATTGATTAATGGCCTCTATATTTTAGATCAAATGAATCCTATTTATAACATGAATACTAAAAGATCTAAAATAAATAACTCAAATCAAACTTATCTTTAGCATTGTCATTTGGGCCACATAACTGAGAAACGCATATCCAAACTCCATAAAGATGGTCTCTTAGATTCATTTGTTTTTGAACAATTTGAAGTATGTGAATCTTGCTTATTGGGAAAAACGACTAAATCTCCTTTTACTGGTAAAAGTGAACGAGCTAGTGATTTATTGGGCCTAATACATTCTGATGTATATGGACCAATAAATACACAGGCCAGAGGTGGATTTCACTACTTCATTACTTTCACTGATGATTTCAGTAGATATGGGTATGTTTATCGTATGCGCCATAAATCTAAGTCCCTTGAAAAGTTCAAGGAACTCAAAAATGAAGTACAAAATCAACTAGCCAAAACTATCAAGTCACTTCGATCTGATCGAGGTGGAGAGTATTTGAGATTTGAGCCTAGAGTTTGATGATCTTTCGAAGGAAAGTGGGATTATCTCACAACTTACTCCTCCTGATACTCATTAATGGAATGGAGTTTCTGACAGAAGAAATCGAACTTTGTTAGACTTGGTTCGATCCATGATAAGTCATGCTAATCTATCGACTTCCTTTTAGGGATATGCACTTGAGACAATTGCTTTCACACTAAATCGTGTTCCATCCAAATCGGTTCAAAAGATGACATATGAGATGTGGACTGGGAAACGTCCCAGTATGTCTTTTATGAAAATTTGGGGTTGTGAAGCTTATGTTAAATATCAGACGTCTACTAAGCTTGAACCTAAATTTGAAAGGTGTATTTTTGTGGGGTATCCAAAAGAAACCAAAGGATATTTTTCTTTAATCCCATTGAGAACAAAACGTTTGTTACTTGGACTGGTGTCTTTCTAGAGAGAGAATTTATTTTTGGAAAAGGAAGTGGGAGAAAGATTGAACTTGAAGAAATTTGAGAATCACAAGATACCACTGAACCAGAGATAGAACAATAACAAATTCCACAAGAAATTGAGGAACAAGTAACTGCTGTAGAAACACAACCACCGCGCAGATCTTTAAGAGAATGCCATGCACCTGAGAGATATGGATTTCTCATTACAACGCATGGTGACGTTCTTCTTATAGATCAAGATAAGCCTAGGACTTATCAAGAAGCGCTGACGAGCCCAGACTCTGAGAAATGGCTTGAGGCGATGAGATCTGAGATGGATTCCATGTATGATAACCAAGTATGGACTTTGATTGACCCTCCCGAAGGGGTTAAACCTATAGGGTGCAAGTGGGTTTTCAAAAAGAAAACTGACATGGATGGTAATGTACAAACATACAAAGGGCGATTAGTCGCTAAAGGTTTTTGCCAAATTTATGGTGTTGACTATGGTGAAACCTTTTCTCCTGTAGCTATGTTTAAATCCATCAGGATCTAGCTCGACATAGCTACATTTCATGATTATGAAATCTGGCAGATGGACGTCAAAATAGCTTTCCTTAACGGGAAACTTGAAGAGGATGTGTACATGACACAACCTAAAGGTTTTGTCAATCCAAATGATGCTAGAAAGATATGTAAGCTACAAAGATCAATTTATGGATTAAAGCAAGCCTCTCGAAGTTGGAATCTTTTTTCTAACGATGCAATCAAAGAGTTTGGTTTTATCAAAAATGAAGATGAACCATGTGTTTACAAGAAAGTTAGTCGGAGCACTATCCTTGGTACTGTATGTGGATGGCATACTTATCATGGAAAATGACATACCTATCTTGCAGTCTATTAAGACTTGGTTAGGAAGTTGTTTTTCTATGAAGGACTTAGGCAAAGCCACTTACATCTTAGGAGTCAAGATCTATAAAGAAAGATCAAGACGGCTACTAGGTCTAAGCCAAAGTACATACATAGATAAAGTACTGAAAAGGTTCAATATGGAAGAATCTAAGAGAGGATTCCTACCTATGAGACATGGTATTTCACTCTCGAAGGAAATGTGTCCTTCAACTCCACAAGAGAGAGAACGCATGAGTAAAACTCCATATGCTTCCGGTATTGGATCTATCATGTATGCCATGTTATGTACTCGTCCAGATGTCTCATATGCCTTAAGTATGACGAGCAGGTACCAAGTAGATCCCGATGAAGGTCACTGGACCACAGTCAAGAATATCCTTAAGTACTTAAGAAGAACAAAGGATACGTTCCTAATATATGGAGGTGAGGAAGCATTAAGTGTAAAAGGTTACACTGATGCCAGCTTCCAAACCGACAAGGACGATTCTCGGTTGCAATCAGGTTTTGTGTTTTGCCTTAATGGTGGTGCTATGAGCTGAAAGAGTTCAAAGCAAAGTACAATAGCTAATTCTACAACAGAGGCCGAGTTGTAACACCCTTAACCCGTATCCATCGCCGAATTAGGGTAACAATGCATTACCAGGATTAACACAGATCATAGAAACTAGTTACTATTTATAAAGTCATAACCGAATGCATTAAAGATAATGATGTACTTTCATAGCATGCTTAATCATTAATGCATTTATCCTAAATCTATTCAATCAAATTCAAATATGTACAAAAACTTGTTTCAACAATTAGTAAAAGCCACTATTCATTTGGTCATTTTAAAATCCCATTAGCCGAATATGCTCATAATAATAATGACTTTATTCAAACAAATCATTAATAACCAAAACCGAACATGATGCATATATATATATTCAATTCCTATCAATAAGAAGTATACCAATTTCTATATCAATTGCAGAACATCCAATCACAATATAGATCACTTCTCTTATAAGAACATAGTCGAATCAACAAGACCAAACATATCTCCCATTATCCAAATCACATAAATCTAAACTCTTTACACATGCACATATGTATATCATGTCCGAATATGCCAACCCAAGTACATAACCTATAATTTCATTCATACCAATTATGAAACTTTATTTGCCACATTTTGCATACATCATGATCGAGTTTCACAACTATAATTTTAGCTCAAATAAACAAGCCATATAATCAAACATCAAGCATGAGTACATTGGAAATTTTACTTTCAAAATAAGCTATCATCATGATCGAAATTCACGTAAGACCAAAATACCACAACTTAGCCTTAACATATACTAAACACTTAATGACATGATTTAAACACCATCGTTGAATCATAAATAACTTATAACCATTACCTACATTTCATCACCTGCCCGAATACATAGTTTACAATATAAACAATCTCCAAATTGATTCGTGTTTCAATTTATACACCTCAATAGTAAGTCTTTATCAATCCATAACCCAAACATATTCAACAGCCACATACATCGAGCTTTACAAATGGATTAATCATAAGCTATATTTTATTACTTCATTCCAAAACATATATATATTTATATCAAACGTATCACAACTGAAAATGCATAAACATAGTTATAATTTCAAGCCATTTTCGCATGGCTTAGTTTTTACAATTTCAAAATGAACCCAAAAGACAAGCTAGTCTATACATGCCATAGTTTCAAAAACTCAACTAAAATTATATACCAAAGTTAGTTGATAGTGTGATGGACTTTGATGATGATCCCCGAGCTCGTAACTAGACTTCAGGATTTATAAAACCATACAAATAAATACACACAGTAAGCTATGTTAGCTTAGTAAGTTATAAGCAATTTCACAACAACAATGCATTATGATACTATACTAGCAAGGTAAAAAATAATATAATTACAACCAAGGTTATAACTGTGAATTTAGTTCATATCATCTTTTGAAAACTTTTTCATCTCACAACCAAAAAGGTCGAACTTCCAAGCTTTAGGTAATAGGTTTCACGTGCATATATAAATATCACATACCGAACTTATACTTGCACTTCAGACCTATATAAATCACATATTCAAGATTTAAAAGTAGTCAAATAAACCCTTCATACAAACTTCCACATGGCCGAATACAATATACAAAATTCATGTAAAAATCACTGAGATTTTTGTAAATATTACTCCATGTCAACCTATATAATTTGGACTATAAAATTTATTGATACATTCCATCCCAAGTAATTTGTCACTCTTATTTGATTTCAACTACTATCATCTCATAATATCAAGTTGCCCAAAGTTCAACCCAAGAAATAAAAATTAATCGCACACTTAGTGCTCCTTTTCCGATTTCTCACACTTAGTGCTCGGCATTTTAAAATTCGCACACTTAGTGCATAATGACCGATTTCGCACACTTAATTCTTGGCATTTTAAAATTCGCACACTTAGTGCTCAAAAGGTAAATTTGCACATTAGTGCATCTTTCAAACTTGTTTCTTACTATATACATATGAACTTAACTCCAACCATATATATTCATTTTCGAATCAACTAATTCATTTCATAAACTAATACCACATTCGACAATCTCTCAAATATATATTTCCTTCCATTTAAATTTATTTACATCATTAAAAATAAAGTCAATGCAACCCAATAGCTTAAAAACTTACCTCGAAAATCGACGGATTAGGTTTCCCAGCTATTCGTTCAACTTCGCTTTTCCCCGATCCAATCCCGATTCTTTTTGTTCTTGATCTAAATAATTTCAAATTAAGCTCATTCCAAATTTTTCTCATTCAATTTAGTCCAAAAACACATAATCAGGTAAATTACAATTTTACCCCTAACATTTATAATTTTTACAATTTAGTCCATATTGCACAAAACACAAAATACTCAAAATTTCAAGGTACTCATGTTTAGCCGACTTTTCATAGTGTTCATATAAGTCCATACAATTCATTTATTTCACATTTTAGTCCCTCTAAAATTTATTTTTGCAATTTAATCCAAATCACTCAATTTCATCAAAAGTTCAAGAACAAAACTTGTTAATCTATCACATATAATCGATATTTCATCATCAAACTACAAAAACAACAAGCTTTCTTTAATGGCAACTCACAACCAATTCAAAAATTCATGCATGGGCTAGCTAAATCACATAGCAACAATCTCAAAAATGTAAAAATTATCAAAAACTGAGCTAAACTCTTACCTTAATCAAGCTCACTCAAAGCCGAGCCCATTCTTTTTTTCTTTTTCTTTTTAAGTTTCTTTCATAGCATGAAAAAGATGAACACTTTATTCATCTTTTATCTAATATATTATTTTATCAAATTAAATTAATACATTAATAAAACATAATAAAAAATTTCAATCACTATTACATGCAAATGATGACCGGCACTAAGCTTGATTTTTGGCTAAACTGCACTATTAATACCTCAATTTAAGAAGCCACCTTCAATTTAGTACTTACACATTCAACCACCAAAATTTCTTTTTATGTAATTAAGCCCTTTTTCACGATTAAGCACCAAAACGATCAAATTTTAATACGAAATTTTCACGCACACACCAATTCACACATAATAAGCATAGAAAATAATATTGAAATATTATTTCGACTCGAATTTGTGGTCCTGAAACCACCGTTCTGACTGGGGTCAAAATCGGGTTGTTACAATTCTCCCCCTTAAGGAGTTTAGTCCTTAAAAATCTTACCGGTGAATAGGTTATGATAACGTTCTTTCATTGAATCCTCAAGCTCCCAAGTTGCTTCCTCGACCCCGTGCTTATGCCACAATACTTTCACTAATGAGATTTTCTTATTACGCAGTTCTTTCACTTCGTGAGCCAAAATACGAATCGGTTCTTCCTCATAGGTCAAATCAGATTGAATCTTAATTTCTGACAGACTAATCACATGAGAAGGATCAGATCTATACCGTTGAAACATCGAAACATGGAAAACATTGTGGATCTTTTCTAACTCAGGTGGAAACATCAACCTATATGCAACCGGCCCGATACTCTCAATAATCTCGTACGGCCCAATAAATCTCGGACTCAGCTTGCCCTTGCGACCAAATCTAGGTATTTTCTTCCATGGCGAGACCTTCAAAAATACTGGATCACCAATCTAAAACTTTATATCTTTACGTTTCAAATCCGCATATGATTTTTACCGATCCGACGCTGCTTTCAATCTTTCGCGGATCACTTTTACTTTTAGTTCAGTCTCTTTGATTAGATCAACCCCGTGTATCTTGCTTTCACTTAGCTCGGTCCAATACAAAGGTGTACGACATTTACGACCATACAAAGCTTCGTAAGGTGCCATTTTGATACTCGATTGAAAACATTATTGTACGCAAATTCAATCAAAGGCAAGTATCGTTCCCATGTACCTTCGAACTCGAGAACACAACATCTCAACATATCCTCAAGTATTTTAATAATTCTTTCAGATTGACCATCCATTTGAGGGTGGAAAGCGGTGCTAAAATGCAATTTAGTACCTAATGCATCTTGTAGTTTCTTCCAAAACCACGGTGTAAACCTTAGATCTCTATCCAATACAATAGAAATAAGTACTCCGTGTAATCGTACAATTTGAGAAATGTACAACTCAACTAGCTTATCAAGCGAGTAATCTGTACAGACCGGAATAAAGTGAGCTAATTTCATCAATCTATCAACAATAACCCAGATTGGATCTTTCTTGCTCGGTGTAAATGGTAACCCAGATACGTAATCCATCGTGACTCGATCCCATTTCCACTCGGGTATCATAATCGGCTGAAGTAATCCCGATGGCCCCTGATGCTCGGCTTTTACTTGCTAACATATCAAACATTTCGACATAAAATCTGAAATATCTCGCTTCATACAGTGCCACCAATAATACTATTTCAAATCATTATACATCTTCGTGCTACCCGGATGAACAAACAATCTACTATTATGAGCTTCATTACAAATCATTCGAATCAACTCAGGATCCTTTGGTACACATATTTGATTTCTAAATTGCAAACATCCCTCAGCATGAATTAAAAATTCCTAGTCAGCATTTGAACCACAATGCTTCCTTTTTGCCATTAAATTATCATCAACCCTTTGAGCTTCTCAAATCTGTTGAACAAATAATGGTCTCGCTTTTAATTCTATTATAATTGTACAATGTCAGTCATAGCCATATCTGCATTCATCACACGTAAAGAAAACAATGATTTTCAGCTTAAAGCATCAACAACAACATTAGCCTTTTGTAACACCCTAAAAATCTGAGTGTTTAGATATTGCATGAATTGGTGTTTAGATTTTAAAGGAAAATTTCTTACTTTTATTTTCGTGTTTATTGAAGTCCTAAAGAAGAGTATAGCATAATTTGGGTACGAAATAATTTTTATATTTGAGAATTTATTGAAGAGAAGCAAATGTCATTAATACTTAAGTAAAATTAAGTGTTAATAAGTGACATGAAATGAGTATATGTCATGGTGGTGTTGGCGCATGAGTTGTAGCATGAGGAGAGAGGTTCAATCCTTGTTTAGCATCTAGGTAAATTTTATTTTAATTTTTCGCACATGTATAGCAAGTGTCACCAAGAGCATATATGGTAAGTGTTGACCATGTTATTTTTGGTTAGTGTATCAAAGGATTAAGGAAATTGTTAACTTATGGCATGGAATCAAAAACTTAAGGAAAGATATGGGAACATAAGGCACATATCAAGGGAAAATTTTGGAAACAAAATCATGGCCAATTGACCATGTTTTTGGACAGCAACTTGGTATAGGGAGGGAGCCGAATTTTAGTGTTAGTTTGGCCAAGAATTGAATTTTTCTCTTTAGTCATTCCTAGCATCCTTGTGCAGAATTTTTCTTTTCTCTTTTCAACTTTTTCCTTTGGCCGAAATTGAACCTTGGTAAAGCCAAATTCTTTTGACCATTTGGTCACTTTTATTCATCTTGTGAGATTTCTCTTGTGTTTCTTCTTAGTGCCGAAATCATCTACACCAAAGCCATTCTTTTTCTTTTCTTTTTACCATGGCCGAATGTACCTAGTTCCTAAAATCCATCTTTTTCTTCTCTTCTCTTTGAAATCAAACAAAATCATCACCATCTCTTCTTCCATATTTTATTTCTTTTCATTCAAAGTTTCTCCATTAAACTCTCTCATGGCCGAATGCTAGAGTGCCCATAGCCGAATCTTTATTTCTTTTTCTTTGATTCTTCATAGCCGAAATCTTCATTCATCACAAACACCTTTCTCAATCCTTTCTTTTCGATCGTGGAAAATAGGTAAGGGATTCTTTGTTTTTGTTTTTTGTTTTTGATTAATTAATAGTGTTATGGCCGAATATTGATGGTGTTATGAAGGACCATTTGGATCGAAATAAATGTTCATTCTAATAACGTTTCATTCGTTATTATATAGTGTAATAACGGAAGATCGAAACTCAAGTGTTCGGGAGAATCGCAGAAACATTAGAATCGATTTATTGTGGTAAGGAAATCACATCCTTTAAAGCCTCTAGTATTATTTCAATATTATTTTAGATTGGACTAATATTCCTTTGATCTTGAAGACTTTCAAAATAAGGAAGAAAAGGGCGGTGGTTAGTCACATTAAGAGGGGTGGATCTGTAAATCCCCCATTTAAAAGAAGAACGGTTTCGGCAGTCCGAGATTTTCCACCGGGTTACGGACCATCTTTCGAAGGAAGTCAATTATTTGAAGTAGTACGAACTTCCGAGCTTTTATACGTTGGTGGATTCTCGATGACTAACAAATCAATAAACGAGGAGAAGCCGAAAATCGAAGTGATTCAAAATCAAGAGGGTAAGATTTTGGATCTATTATCGATTAAGTATATTTATACGAAATAGTGTTCTAACGGATCGAAATATGTTTTAGGTGCCGAGGAGCGAGAAGGATTAGTACTCTCGGTATCGAGGTGTGTAACTTCACACTTTTTCTCGGGTTGGATGTCAATTTCGATATGGAAGTAAAATCGTAAAAACGACTAGATCGGTATAAAACGTAACAACTGATATTTTGACGAAAATACGTGAAAACGACTAAAATCATGAAAATTATGAAAATGCCCTCGAGAAATTACTTGTTAATATGTAAATTGTATGTTTCGTGAAAATGGGTCGAAAAATACGCTAGATCGATAATTGGGCCGAAAACCCTATTTGATTGTAAATTGGGCCGAAATCTCTGCTAGATCGATAAATGGGCCGAAAACTCTGTTAAATTAAAAATCGGGCCGAAATCTCTGTCTGAATGTAAATTGGGCTGAAATCTCTACTAGATCGATAAATGGGCCGTAAACTCTGTTAAATTGTTAAATGGGCTAAAATACTTGCTAGATCGTAAAATTGGGCCTAGGTTGATAAATAGTTAATTAGGCCAAAGTATTATTTTTGGGCCTTAATAAAGATTCAGAAATATTAACTCTTGTTAATGGGCCTTTTAATAAAATTATTGTATGATCGTAGTTTACTATTGCATACATATTGCATGGGTTGGGAAATGATGAAGAGAAGAAGGCCTGTTGCCAAAAATCTAGTTCGGTGGCTCTGCCACAAAATAATAATTGGCTCAATGCCTCTAGTTCGGTGGCTCTGCCACAAAAGTTATTAATGGCTAATTGCCTCTAGTTCGGTGGCTCTGCCACAAAATAATAATTGGCTCAATGCCTCTAGTTCGGTGACTTTGTCACAATCTAGTTCAGTGGTTATGCTGCAAAATATAATTTGGCTTAATGCCTATGATTGGTGTGATGGCGGGGTGGGTTGACTTGATCCCCACAGGTGTGATGGTTGGTACGGGGGTGTGTAGCGGATGGAATTAGGTTTGGGAGGGAAAAAATCATTTTTACATGCATGCTATTAATTGTGTTATTCATTATATTATTTTGCTTATTGGCTCAAGGCCCAAACTCCGTAAATTGAAAATCTGGCCCCGTGGACAAGTAAGTGAGTTATACACTGAGTTCTAAGTAACTCACCCTTTTAATTTTTTTCCATTTCAGGTAATGGAAATTGACGTGAACTTGGGCCGAGGATAACTTCGTGGAGGCCATACTGCAAAACATGGGTTTATTAAACTCTGAACTTTTTAATAAGTATTTTACTATTTTGGGTTAATGTAATAAGGGCCTCTATAAATAATTTCTGGATTTTTATGTGTGTTTGGTTTTAAACTACATTTTGGACTTTTGAATATGGACTATAGTTATATAATGTTTTAATAAAATAAATTGGGTTTTCAAATATACTGAAATTTCTTTATAAATATTTTATTATTGTTAACTCTTAAACAAATTACCTAAAGGTTTTGATAATTCAATGATTAATGTGTTTCAACTAACATTTTCTAATATTCATTAAATTTGAATACTCATCGATTTTTATTAAACCCGAAATAAAAAAATAATAAAATATAATATTGTAGTTTTCAATTTATTGAAGGTTTTAAAATAGCTCGATTCAAGTAACAAACCAAATCTAGTCTCAATGCATAGACCGGGTTTGGGGTGTTACATTTAATAATATCGAGCCGCTTTCAAAAACTCACCGTGGTTTGGGTTCGCAAATAATTTCGTATGAAATCGTTCAATTATATTTTAAAGATCGAATGGCACCACAAGCATCCAGCAACAAGTCAAGTAAGTATTTATTGCTTAATGATTACTATGATATGATCATAGGAACACTCTAGAACTTCTAGTTTTAGATGTGAAAACCGTAGAGATTGAGACTATAGGATATGTTGCGAAAAAACAACTTTATATCTCAAATCTCATAAAATATCGTTAATAAACACCAAACAAATTTTTGATTCATAAAACTTGTAATCGATAAAAGCGAACAAGCTATCATGAGCACTAGAGGACGCGATGCGTGGGCCAGTGAGACGTGGCCGTGGTAGAGGCCGAGGTGCTACGATCAAGCACCAAATCATATGCTGAAGTGGGCGACTTTGCGTCAATTGAGAGTGAGACGGATCACGCGATCACATAGAAGAAGATAATGCATTGACTCAAGCAATGTCGCGAAGTCTTGGAAAGGGTCATTGGAACTAAAATTGGGCCAACAACTCGTGGGTCAATTTCAGAGCGACTTAAGTCAAATAATGCGAAGTTTTTAGAGGAGTCTCGGTGTAGCTCGAATGTGGTGAATCTTGGCTCGAAGTTGTGGAACGGATTATGGATTTATATGGAATGCACTTTATCGAGCAAAAGCGAGAGGAGGCTGTATCCTTGTTAAGAGATGAGGCGTATCGGTGGTGGCTCATCGTTCGAGAAGGCACCAAGTCGCACCGATTAATTGGGAATTCTTTAAAGCGCCTTCCAAGGAAAATACGTTGGAGCGAGTTATGTAGACGTCGAAGGAAGGAATTTCGAATCTTGTCCAAGGAAGTAAGACCATGGCGAGATATGAAGTCGAAGTTTTACGTCGAGTCGCTATGCGGGACAATTGTAGCAACAGATCACGAACATTGTGTGCGTTTGAGGATGGACTTAATGATGAGTGAGGGTTACGATTGCTCCACACAAGTTAGAAAATTTTCCACTCTTGTGGAGAAGGCCAAAATAGCCGAGGAGGCTAAGAATTGAGCAGCGAGAATCGAGAAAGATTCGAAACAAGAGAGAGACACGCAGCTTTGGTTCTTCAAAGAGATTCTAGAAGAGACCTCAAAATGATGAACCGTTCAAGGTAGAACCCGTAGCAAATAATCGAAGTCGAGATTGCACTGAGTGTGGGAAAAGACATTTTGGAGAATGTTGGAGGAAAACAGGCGCATGCTACAAATGCGGTTCAATGGATCATCAATACAAAAATTGTCCTCGATGTATGGATACGACTCAAGAAGTTCGTAATAATGATGCACAGTCGGCCAGGGGTAATCAGTAGCCACCGAGAGGTCGTGGACCAGGTCGTGGTGGTAATGGGGCTGGACGTGGTCAAGGTGCACCGGGTCGAGGCAATGGTCCTAGAGGAAATGCAGATGCAAGACAGCCTGGACTGGTCTATGCAGTTAGACGTCGCGAGGACGGTAATGCACCAGATGTGATAACTGGTACGTTCTTCATTTTTGATGTACATGTTATTGCCTTAATAGATATTGGCTCTACCCATTCATATGTATCTAGTGCCATATCTGGAAACCTGAAATTAGAATTTAAAATTATCGAAAATGAGATGACAGTAATTAGTCCTTTAGGACAGTCAATAATTGTTAATAAAATGTTTAAAGACGTGCCCTTGAAAATTCAAGAGGAGATATTCTTAGCAAACTTGATGGAACTACCTTTCGGCGAGTTCGATCTCATTCTGGGCATGGATTGGCTGGTTAAACATCGGGCACAATTGGATTGTGCTAAAAAACGAATGTCAGTAAGAACCTTAGATGATAAGGAAGTCATAATGATTGGCGAGCAAAGGAACTATTTGGCAAATGTGGTATCTGCATTAAAGGCAGAGAAGTTGGTGCGGAGAGGATATGGAGCATTCCTAGCCTTTATCTGTGCTTTGGATGCTAAAGAGTTATCTGTGGATGATGTGAGGACGGTGAAGGAATTTCTCGATGTATTTCCCGAAGAACTTCTTGGTATACCTCCAAATTGGGAAGTAGAATTTGGCATTGAGCTTTTGCCTGGGACAGCTCCAGTGTCCATTGCTCCTTATAGAATGGCACCGAAGGAGTTGGCTGAGCTTAAAGCTCAAATTCAAGAATTGTTGGATCGGGGATTTATTCGACCAAGTGTGTATCCGTGGGGAGCACCAGTTTTGTTTGTCAAGAAGAAGGATGGATCGATGCGTATGTGCATTGACTACGATAAATTGAATAAATTGACGATCAAGAATCGGTATCCTCTGCCGAGAATTGACGACTGTTTGATCAATTAAGAGGAGCTTGATTTTCTCAAAATTGATTTAAGGTCGGGTTATCACCACTCAAGGTGAAAGAAGCGGACATTTATAAGACGGCATTTCGGACACGTTTTTACACTATGAGTTTGTAGTGATGCCGTTTGGATTAACCAATGCACCAAATGCATTTATGGACATGATGAACCGAGTCTTTCAACCATATTTAGACCGGTTTATGGTAGTGTTCATAGATGACATATTGGTTTATTCGAGAAATGAGGAGGAGCATGACAAGAATTTGTGGATAGTATTACAGCTACTTCGTGATAAGCAATTGTATGTCAAATTTAGTAAATGCGAATTTTGGCTAAAGGAAGTGACTTTCCTTGGTCATGTTGTATCAGCCGAAGGAATAAGGGTGGATCCTCAGAAAATTGAGGCTATTCTGGATTGGAAACCACCAACATCGGTGAATGAAATTTAGAGTTTCTTGGGTTTAATGGATACTATAGACGTTTTGTAGAGGGTTTTCGTTGATTCTTGGACCCCTAACTAAAGCTGCTTGCGAAAGGAGCTCCGTATATTTGGACCTAAAAGCAAAGAAGAGTTTTGAGAAATTGAAGAAGATCCCGACTAAGCTCCAGTTTGATTCACCGAGGCGGAAAAGAATTCACTGTTTATTGTGATGCATCTCACACGGGTTTGGGTTGTGTGTTGATGCAAAATGGAAAGGTGGTGGCCTATGCTTCTTGTCAATTGAGACCACACGAAGTAAACTACCCTACGCATGATTTGGAGTTAGCTGCTGTTGTCTTTGCTCTATAGATTTGGAGGCACTATCTCTATGGTGAGAAATCTATAATCTACACGGATCACAAGAGTCTTAAATACCTCCTTACCCAAAAGGAGTTAAATTTGAGACAAAGAAGATGGGTAGAATTATTAAAGGATTATGATTTCTCAATTGAATATCATCCTGGAAAGGCTAACGTGGTAGCTGACGCGTTAAGTCGTAAGACAATATCTGATTTGAGAGCATTGTTTGCCCATTTGAGTCTCATGCGAGGATGGCGGTTTGTTAGCGAACTTGGATGAAGCCTCGTGGTCGGAACAAATCAAGGAAAAATGACATCGATGAGAAGTTGGGACCTTTACTTCGGCAAGTAGAAAATGGTGAAATCGAGGATTTTGGAATAAACACGGAAGGTGTGTTGTGCTTTCGAGGAAGAGTATGTATGCCTAAGGACTCAGACCTGAGGCAAATGATTCTACGGGAGGCGCATAATAGCCCTTATGCTATGCATCCCGGAGGAAATAAGATGTATCGAGATCTCCGTAAACAGTATTGGTGGCCAGGGGTGAAACGTGAGATTTTAGAAATTGTGGGAAAATGTTTGACTTGTCAGCAAGTGAAGGCAGAACATCAATTACCGTCTGGGTTGTTACAACCGATAAAAATTCCTCTTTAGAAATAGGAGCGGATAACTATGGATTTTGTTAGTGGGTTACCGTTAACACCTACTAAGAAAAATTCCGTTTGGGTAATTGTTGATCGGTTGACGAAGACTGCTCATTTCCTGCCAGTTCGTACAGATTATTCATTGCAGAAGTTGGCGAGATTGTACGTATCTGAAACTGTGAGGTTGCATGGGGTACCTGTATCTATTATATCGGATAGGGACCCTAGGTTTACATCACGATTCTGGAAAGCTCTGCATGAAGCCTTGGGGACAAAGTTGAATTTCAGTACGGCTTTTCATCCTCAGTCTGATGGTCAGTCGGAGAGGGTAATTCAGATATTGGAAGATATGTTAAGGAGATGTGTAATCGACTTTAAGGGTAGTTGGGAGGATTATCTACCACTGGCAGAATTCGCGTATAACAACAGCTATCAGTCGAGCATTCAGATGGCACCTTACGAGGCATTGTATGGTCGTAAGTGTCGTTCTCCTATTTGTTGGACTGAGTTGGGCGAAAGATAGATGTTAGGTCCTGAGATGATATCTGAGACAGAAGATAAGGTAAAAGTTATTCGAGCACGGTTGAAAGAAGCCTCAGATAGACAGAAGTCGTATGCAGACCTGAAGCGAAAGGATATCGAGTATGATGTGGGGGATTAGGTTTTCTTGAAGGTCTCTCCTTGGAAAAAGATCTTCAGATTCAGAAGGAACGGCAAGCTAAGTCCTAGATACATTGCACCTTATCGTGTGCTGAAGCGTGTTGGTCCAGTGGCTTATCAGATTCAGTTACCTCCGGAATTGGATCAAATTCATAATGTTTTTCATGTTTCCATGTTGAGGCATTATAGATCGGATCCTTCGCACATTATACCGGTAGAAGAATTGGAACTAAATTTAGATTTGTCTTTTGAAGAAGAACCAGTGGAAATCTTAGACCGAGATGTCAAAGTGCTAAGAAAGAAGACCGTGCCATTGGTCAAAGTTCTATGGCGTAACCACGGAGTGGAGGAAGCTACGTGGGAGCCTGAGGATGCAATTCGGCAACAATACCCTCAACTCTTTCAACCAGGTAAATTTCGAGGACGAAATTTTCTTTAAGGAGGGTAGAGTTGTAACACCCTAAAAATTCGAGTGTTTAGATATTGCATGAATTGGTGTTTAGATTTTAAAGGAAAATTTCTTACTTTTATTTTCGTGTTTATTGAAGTCCTAAAGAAGAGTATAGCATAATTTGGGTATGGAATAATTTTTATATTTGAGAATTTATTGAAGAGAAGCAAATGTCATTAATACTTAAGTAAAATTAAGTGTTAATAAGTGACATGAAATGAGTATATGGCATGGTGGTGTTGGCGCATGAGTTGTAGCATGAGGAGAGAGGTTCGAATCCCTTGTTTAGCATCTAGGTAAATTTTATTTTTAATTTTTCTGCACATGTATAGCAAGTGTCAGCCAAGAGCATATATGGTAAGTGTTGACCATGTTTGTAACATCCTGAATAGGGCCTATGCATTTCCAGTTTAATTGTATGAAATGACAAGTTTCAAGTACTATGAATAAATTTTGATACTTTTGGAAATCTAGAAATGCATGAAAATGAAAAGGAAAATGGAAATGAAAATAAAGATAGAAATGAAAATGGAAATGGAAATGGAAATGAACACTTTTGGAAACTTAGACATTTTGGAAAGTGAACATTTTGGAAACCTAAGTAAATTAGGAAAGTGAACATTTTGGAAACCAAGCCAAAATAGGAAACTCGAACATTTTGGAAACTTGAGCATTTTGGAAACCTGAACATTTTGGAAACTTGAGCATTTTGGAAACACGAACATTTTGGAAACAGAACATTTTGGAAACTGAACATTTTGGAAACCTAAACATTTTGGAAACACGGAAAATCTGAGTCATGAAAATTTTAGGAAACTTAAAATGACCCCGGAATGTCGAATTTCAGAGCCCAAAGGGAACTTAGGGCTAAGTGACCCTAAAAATATCTGATACATGACATTTGCCCCAATAACGAACTTGGAAATGTGGCTGAAGATGCCACCTAAGGTCTTAGGAAATGGCCCAAATACAAGAGGTTTTTGGGTTGAGTTTGAGGAAGCAAATAATGAAGGCTTTATTTTGCTTCCGTAAAGGAGGTGGACGGCATGGGTTTCTAGAAAAGGAAGAGTTTTATTCACATAAATATGTGAATAATAAGAGAGAAATAAAGGAGTTTTATTCACATAAATATGTGAATAATAAGAGATAAATAAAGGAGTTTTATTCACATAAATATGTGAATAATAAGAGATAAATAAAGGAGTTTTATTCACATAAATATGTGAATAATAAGAGATAAATGAAGAATTATTCTTTAATTAGGAAAATAAGGAAGAGTGGTGGCCAAGTTAAGGATTCTTGGCCTAGTATTTTCAGCTATAAAAGGATGAGACTAGGGCCATTCATTATTCATTCTCCCTCTCTCTTTTCTTCTCAGAATATTCTTCTTGAGCATCCATTCTTTTCTTCTTTTCTTTTAGCCTCCTAGCCGATTTCCTTCTAAGCCTATTATTCCTCTCTTCTTTCATCTTTGAAACCAAATACATAAGGGAATCATAGCCGATTGTTCATCAAGTCTCTAAGTCAATCTCTAAAGGTTGAAGTGAAGGTGTAATCGATTCCTTCAAATAAGGGTAAGATCCAAGTTTAGTTTCCCATTCTTTATATTCTAGACTTATTGAAATTTAGAGACTAATTTCGATTATTAATCTTGGCGAATCATGGAAGAAGAAATTCTTTTCCAAGGTACACCATAGGCCACGTGTTCCCTAGTTATTCGGTGAATTTGGGATTTAAGATCCACAAGGTAAGTACCTAAAAGTATTCGCCAAAGCTTGTATGATTATCTAGATCAGTTCTTTAATTATTAAAAGCGGAAACTAACCCATATTGAGATTCAAGGTTGGCGAATATCGTAAAGGAAAAATAAAGTTTTCGAGATTTGTGTAAACACCAAATCGGCAAAGGTAAGTCCTCTACAAATCCTACTAGGATTTGGTTTTGTTTTAAGACAAAAGGGTTTATTAATGTGTTTTATTTGGTGGGCCGAATATAGGAATTTTTAGATCTAAAGATTAGATCGGGATTTTCGAGATCTCAAGGAACTTTTATTTAAGCGAATAAGGTGTGTACCCTTACTATCCTTCGATATTTTATGGCTAAATATTTTAATATATGATTATGAATAAGAATGTGAATGTGGCTATGTACCACAAATGTGGCAAAAAGTACCTAGGTACGTTTCCTACTTTTGATAGGATTGTGAAAATGTTATTTAATAACATGCGAATATATGAATATGAACATGAAATTAAGTTATGCAATATATATGTTTTGGGCCATTCGGGATTTATGTGAAAGGGGAGAACAGTGTTGACTTGGTCTCACCAACTAAATATGTTGACTACGGTCACATTATGAAATTTAGGTGTTGACTTGGTCTCACCAACGAAATATGTCGACTACGGTCACATTGCGAAATTTTGGTAACTTCGCACAATAGTGTCTAATGACACAACGTGGAGAGTAGCGGATGGAGGGTCGACTTAGTAGTCCCCACTTGTGCAGGTTGGTACGGTGGAGAGTAGCGGATGGCTTATAGGTTTGGGTTGGGTTGCATCATGAATTCTATTATTATATGGACTTGATGATTTAAACATGAATGCCTGAATTATTGATTGATAGTATTGTGTGCACATTGAGTCTGTTGACTCACCCCATTGTGGGAATTATTTTTTGCGATGGCGATGAGCAAGGATTTGACCAAGGTAGACCATGAGGAGGCCATGCATCACTTGAAGAATTTATTCAGAAATTTGGACATTATTTGATTTTAATACCTTTTAATTTTATTTTGGGTTTATTTGATGTAATAAGGCCATAAGGCCCAAAGGATTATTCTTTGTTTTACATTACTTTTAATATTTTGCTAAGATCTATTTTGGATACATTACCTCAAATTGGATTTACAAGATTAAATAAATGGGTTTACAACCTAAGCCCAACTCAAAACAATAGTTTTTCTAAAAATTTACAAATTTTCTCTAAGTAACAAAAATGTTTGAAACCGGTTTACTTTAGGAACATACCAGATCCGGTCCATTCTCGTGGGCCGGGTGTGGGGTGTTTCAATGTTATTTTTGGTTAGTGTATCAAAGGATTAAGGAAATTGTTAACTTATGGCATGGAATCAAAAACTTAAGGAAAGATATGGGAACATAAGGCACATATCAAGGGAAAATTTTGGAAACAAAATCATGGCCAATTGACCATGTTTTTGGATGGCAACTTGGTATAGGGAGGGAGCCGAATTTTAGTGTTAGTTTGGCCAAGAATTGAATTTTTCTCTTTAGTCATTCCTAGCATCCTTGTGCAGAATTTTTCTTTTCTCTTTCAACTTTTCCTTTGGCGAAATTGAACCTTGGTAAAGCCAAATTCTTTTGACCATTTGGTCACTTTTATTCATCTTGTGAGATTTCTCTTGTGTTTCTTCTTAGTCTTGAAATCATCTACACCAAAGCCATTCTTTTCTTTTCTTTTTACCATGGCCGAATGTACCTAGTTCCTAAAATCCATCTTTTTCTTCTTTTCTCTTTGAAATCAAACAAAATCATCACCATCTCTTTTTCCATATTTTATTTCTTTTCACTCAAAGTTTCTCCATTAAACTCTCTCATGGCCGAATGCTAGAGTGCCCATAGCCGAATCTTTATTTCTTTTTCTTTGATTCTTCATAGCCGAAATCTTCATTCATCACAAACACCTTTCTCAATCCTTTCTTTTCGATCGTGGAAAATAGGTAAGGGATTCTTTGTTTTTTTTTTGTTTTTGATTAATTAATAGTGTTATGGCCGAATATTGATGGTGTAATGAAGGACCATTTGGATCGAAATAAATGTTCGTTCTAATAACGTTTCATTCGTTATTATATAGTGCAATAACGAAGATCGGAACTCAAGTGTTCGGGAGAATCGCAGAAACGTTGGAATCGATTTATTGTGGTAAGGAAATCACATCCTTTAAAGCCTCTAGTATTATTTCAATATTATTTTAGATTGGACTAATATTCCTTTGATCTTGAAGACTTTCAAAATAGGGGAGAAAAGGGCGGTGGTTAGTCACATTAAGAGGGGCGGATCTGTAAATCCCCCATTTAAACGAAGAGCGGTTTCAGCAGTCCAGGATTTTCCACCTGGTTGCGGACCATCTTCCGAAGGAAGTCAATTATTTGAAGTAGTACGAACTTCCGAGCCTTTATACGTTGGTGGATTCTCGGTGACTAACAAATCAATAAACGAGGAGCCGAAAATCGAAGTGATTCAAAATCAAGAGGGTAAGATTTTGGATCTATTATCGATTAAGTATATTTATACGAAATAGTGTTCTAACGGATCGAAATATGTTTTAGGTGCCGAGGAGCGAGAAGGATTAGTACTCTCGGTATCGAGGTGTGTAACTTCACACTTTTTCTCGGGTTGGATGTCAATTTCGATATGGAAGTAAAATCGTAAAAACGACTAGATCGGTATAAAACGTAACAACTGATATTTTGACAAAATACGTGAAAACGACTAAAATCGTGAAAATTACGAAAATGCCCTCGAGAAATTACTTGTTAATATGTAAATTGTATGTTTCGTGAAAATGGGCCAAAAATACGCTAGATCGATAATTGGGCCGAAAACCCTGTTTGGTTGTAAATTGGGCCGAAATCTCTGCTAGATCGATAAATGGGCCGAAAACTCTGTTAAATTGAAAATCGGGCCGAAATCTCTGTATGAATGTAAATTGGGCGAAATCTACGCTAGATCGATAAATGGGCCGTAAGCTCATTAAATTGTTAAATGGGCTAAAATACTTGCTAGATCGTAAAATTGGGCCTAGGTTGATAAATAGTTAATTAGGCCAAAGTATTATTTTTGGGCCTTAATAAAGATTCAGAAATATTAACTCTTGTTAATGGGCCTTTTAATAAAATTATTGTATGATCGTAGTTTACTATTGCATACATATTGCATGGGTTGGGAAATGATGAAGAGAAGAAGGCCTGTTGCCAAAAATCTAGTTCGGTGGCTCTGCCACAAAATAATAATTGGCTCAATGCCTCTAGTTCGGTGGCTCTGCCACAAAATTATGGCTTTTTGCCTCTAGTTCGGTGGCTCTGCCACAAAAGTTATTAATGGCTAATTGCCTCTAGTTCGGTGGCTCTGCCACAAAATAATAATTGGCTCAATGCCTCTAGTTCGGTGACTTTGTCACAATCTAGTTCGGTGGTTATGCCACAAAATATAATTTGGCTTAATGCCTATGATTGGTGTGATGGCGGGGTGGGTTGACTTGATCCCCACAGGTGTGATGGTTGGTACGGGGGTGTGTAGCGGATGGAATTAGGTTTGGGAGGGAAAAACTCATTTTTACATGCATGCTATTAATTGTGTTATTCATTATATTATTTTGCTTATGGGCTCAAGGCCCAAACTCCGTAAATTGAAAATCTGGCCCAGTGGACAAGTAAGTGAGTTATACTTGAGTTCTAAGTAACTCACCCTTTAATTTTTTCCATTTCGTAATGGAAATTGACGTGGACTTGGGCGAGGATGACTTCGTGGAGGCCATCTTGCAAAACATGGGTTTATTAAACTTTGAACTTTTTAATAAGTATTTTACTATTTTGGGTTAATGTAATAAGGGCCTCTATAAATAATTTCGGATTTTTATGTGTGTTTGGTTTTAAACTACATTTTGGACTTTTAAATATGGGCTATAGTTATATAATGTTTTAATAAAATAAATTGGGTTTTCAAATATCGAAATTTCTTTATAAATATTTTATTATTGTTAACTATTAAACAAATTACCTAAAGGTTTTTGATAATTCAATGATTAATGTGTTTCAACTAACATTTTCTAATATTCATTAAATTTGAATACTCATCGATTTTTATTAAACCCGAAATAAAAAAATAATAAAATATAATATTGTAGTTTTCAATTTATTGAAGGTTTTAAAATAGCTCGATTCAAGTAACAAACCAAATCTAGTCTCAATGCATAGACCGGGTTTGGGGTGTTACACCTTTCCCGGGTGATAATCAATCACAAGCTTGTAATCTTTTAATAATTCCAACCACCGTCGTTGTCTCAGATTCAAATCCTTCTGAGTCATTAAGTACTTTATACTTTTGTGATCAAAATAAACATGAAATTTTCACCAAACAGATAGTGGCACCCTATCTTCAGAGCAAAAACTATAGCGGCCAATTCAAGATCGTGCGTCGTATAGTTCTTTTCGTGCGACTTTAACTATCTCGAGGCGTAGGCTACAACCTTACCCTCCTGCATCAAAACACAACCCAAACCATTCAAGGATGCATCACTAAAAATAACGAACTCTTTACATGACTCTGGCTGAACAAGCATTGGGGCTTTAGTCAACAAAGTTTTCAATTGATCGAAACTCTTCTGGCACCTCTCCGTCCACTCGAATCTAACATCTTTTTGAAGTAGCTTTGTCATCAGATTTGCAATCATTGAGAAACCTTTCACAAAGCGTCTATAGTAACTGGCTAGTCCCAGAAAATCTCTAAACTTTAGAAACAGTACGTGGGGGTTTCCAATCAAGTATAGCCGAAATCTTACTCGGATGAACCTGAATACCTGATGCTGAAACCAAAAAGCTAACTTCGTGTAACCAAAACTCACATTTACTAAATTTTGTGTACAACTGCTTATCACGTAAAATTTGTAGCATAAGTCTCAAATGTTCGGCATGTTCGGTCTCATCGTGCGAATAGATCAGAATATCATCAATAAACACAACCACAAACCAAACCAAATACTGTCTGAATACCCGATTCATCAAATCCATGAAAATGGCAGGGGCATTAGTGAGTCCGAACGGCATCACTAAAAACTCGTAATGGTCGTATCTCGTCCAGAAAGCAGTCTTTGGCACATCAGAATCTCTGTCTCGCAACTGATAATAACCCGATCTTAAATCGATCTTCAAAAATACTGAGGCTCCTTTTAACTGATAAAATAGATCATCAATGAGCAGCAACGTGTATTTATTCTTTATGGTCACTTTATTGAGTTTTCGGTAGTCAATGCACATTTTCAAAGTTCCATCTTTCTTCTTCGTGAATAACACTGGCGCACCCTAGGGAGAGAAACTCGGTCGAGCAAAACCTCTATTTGTCAATTCTTGCAACTAATTTTTCAACTCTTTTAATTCAGTCAGTGCCATTCTATACGGAGCTATCGAGATCGGAGTCGTCCCTGGCACTAATTCAATACCAAACTCTACTTCCTGAACAGGTGGCAAACCTGACAATTCTTCCGGAAACACATCTGGATACTCACATACAACAGGTACAGATTCAATCTTCTTTTCGGTCACTTTATTATCAATCACATAAGAAAAGTAAGCTTCACAACCCTATCTCATATACTTTCGAACAAGCATCGAAGATATCACTGCTAGAAGCCCATTTAAATCTACAGATTCAATCCGATTATCTCATTATTCTGGCACCGCAGATCAATAGTCTTTTGTCTACAATTTACTACGACAATGTGCACAGTTAACTAATCCATACCGAGGATGATATCAAACTCATCAAATGGTAGTAACATCAAATCAGCCGAAAAACATGAATCTCAAATCATCAAAGGGCAATTCTTGCACATCTTATCAACCAGCACACACTGGCCCAGGGGGTTTAAAACCCGAATCAAAAATTTAGTAGACTCAACAAGTAAAGTCTTCCTGAATACTAATGTTTTACACACATAGGAATGAGTTGAATCGGGGTCAATCAGAGCAATTACACTAGTATTAAAGAGAGTAAATATATTAGTGATGACATTTGGAGATGAAGCCTCCTCTCAGGCACGAATGGCATGGGCTCTAGTAGGCACACGAGCCTCTGATCGATTAGCTATATCCAAAGTCCCTCTCTGAGTGTCGCTCCTAACTCCCGCATTTTGGGGTCGTCTACCCCTGGCTGCAGTGCCACTCGATCTTGGACTCTGAGTATTATCTTTCTTGATAAACCGTAAAAGTAACATATTTTAATCCCACATTTAGTATGCTTTTGGATGAATTTATCCTTAATTTATGTAAAAAGGTGCTCTTAATCCTTTCTTTTCGTGTCTTATACTTAAGAAAGCACCCAAGGATAAAAAGAACTCAAAACGGGCTTAAAACAAACCAAAGTGGCCGACCCAAGAATACAACACGGCCTGGACTTCATGCCACACGGCCGTGCCTCAATAGTCATCTAGACCATGGCCTTACCCCGATTCACACGGCTATTTTTCCCATCGATAAAGTTCACGTACGGGCGTGCCTAGTAATCTACATGGCCGTTCCTAAAATGGTAGAATCGAAGCACGGCCTTTACCTATATATTACATGGGCGTGTCATAGCCGTGCCTAAATCAATAGGATGGAGACACGGGCTGGACCACGATTTAAACGGGCGTGTTAAGGCCGTACCCCTACCACAGAAAAGAGTAATTTCACTCGAAATTGGTTGCTTGGAGCCCAAGAAACGCAATCCTTAGTCCACTCAAACACTTAAGATGAATTATACCTGAATTACGAGTACTTAGGAGTGAAGTAAAGCATCTCAAACATCTATAAAAACAAATGGAAGGCAGCAATTCAAGGGCGTCAGGTTTTAGCAGAGTTTTCTACCGGAGCTTTACTCATTTAGGGACTTACCCGAAGATAGCCAATTGATCCATCTCGAAGAGCCAAAATTCTACTCAAGATGGAGGATCTCCTCTTCAATTCCTTTAGGGGGTTTTAAGGATTTCCTATGTTTTGTTTTATCTTCTCTCTTGAGATGTTTTCTTATTTAATCATGAACTAAACCCCTCAGATACCTGAAGGGGATGAAACCTATGATGGATTTTGTTATTTAATTCTTTCGGTTTATATGATAAATACTTAGTTTGTTCTTAATTATGTTGCTTAAATTTATCCGATGTGCTTAGGTGGAGGAGGAATAGACCCTGCCTAAGAGTAGATCTAGCATAATTAAGTGGAGTTGATCGGGCGCCTAGAGATAGGGTTACGAGATTTTACCGGATAAGGGTGAAACCTAATATGGGAGTTATTATAAGAGAATGAGAGTTCCACTAATTAACCTAAGGTTAGACGTTATTCACTTTGAGAGAAGGTTTAATATAGGTTAGGGAGTCTCACGGATCAAGCTAAGTAAAAGAAATCATATGAATTGGAAGTTAGATAATAAGTGAGTCATAGGTGGATTCTTCCCGAAGGTATCATTTTTATCGATTGAGTTTTCTTCAAATTCTTTTCCAAAGTTTTTTTTCTTTTGTCTTTGCAATTAGTTTAATTATTTAATTTGTTTAATAAACCAATCACTCCATATTTTAGGCTAAATAATAGAAGGAAAGTGAGTAATAGTACTTTTAGGTTCCTTGGGTTCGATAAAGATATTCTTGCCGGAGCTATACTACTGTTCGATAGGTGCGCTTGCCTCTATCGTTGTCGCAGTCAGTCTACAGGTTCGATCACTCTTTTATAAATATTAAAACTAGACTGTTTTACAGCGATCACTTCTCAGCTAACTCCAGGCAATCCCGAATGAAGTGGTCCTGCGAACCACACTTGTAGCAAGCTCCATTGTTGGACTTGCCCCAACATTCACCAAAATGTCGCCTACCATACTGTTGACACTCGAGTTTATTCGGTCGAGTATTACCAACACTAGCAATTGAGGTAGCTCGTGAACTCACTAGTGGTCGTTCTTGTATAGAAATGCCAGCATTAGTCTTGGATCTATTACTGTCATTTTTGAACTTCTTCGATGCCGATTGAGAGGTTTTTCCCACTGATCTCTTACGAAAATCTCTAGCTTCAAACTCAGCTTTTCGTTTCTCTTTTCCTAGCTCTTTGGCTTTGTAGGCTCGCTCAATTAGTACCACGAACTCATTTATTTCAAGTATACCAACGAGCAATTTTATGTCTTCGTTCAACCCTTCTTCAAATCTTTTACACATAGCAGCCTCAAATGAAACACACTCACGCGCATATTGGCTGAGTCTCACAAACTCGCGTTCATACTCAGATACGGTCATACGACCTTGTTTAAGCTCGAGAAATTCTTTGCGTTTTTGATCGATGAATCACTGACTAATATACTTTTTTGTGAAACTCTGCCTGAAAGAAATCCCAAGTGACCTGCTCCTTCGAAACAACCGAAACTAGAATGTCCACCAATAGTAGGCAGAATCTTGTAATAAAGATATAGCACATTTCAAATACTCTTCGGGTGTACAAGATAGTTCATCAAAGACACGAATAGTATTATCGAGCCAAATTTCAGCCTGCTCAGCATCATCAGTAGCTATGGCCCAAAACTCTCCAGCTCTGCGTTTCCTAATTTTATCAAAAGAGGATTATTTAACCTCTTAGGATTAACAATCGAGGGTACCACAGGCAGAGTATTTGGATTCGGGGTTTGTTGAACAGTCGGATTAGTCTGGATATACTGATTAAACCAGTCATTCATTATACTAAAGAAGGCTTGTTTAGCCCCTTCATCTTGATTACTCGTAGCTGGTCAAGAATCAACCAGCGCAGTCCCTTGCGCAGGAGCAGGCGCCACACTCTCGACATCATCGGCTACGGCTCACTCGGGATCAGGGTCCATTTACTATACGAAAGAAGAAAACCACATTTCACTGTCAGAAGTCATCACACTATCACAGTAAAAATTATGGCATGTATAGCTAGACTCACACGCGCTATGTTAGTCTGAGAATCGACTAAATCGTAGCTCTGATACCAATCAAATTGTAACACTTTTAACCCGATCCATCGTCGGATTAGGGTTACAAGGCATTATCAGGCTTAACACAGATCATAGCAACTAATTACTATTTACAAAGTCATAACCGAATGCATTAAAGATAATGATGTATTTTCATAGCATGCTTAATCATTAATGCATTTAACTTAAATCTATTCAATCAAATTCAAATATGTACAAAAACTTGTTTCAACAATTAGTAAAAGTCACTATTCATTTGGTCTTTTTAAAATCCCATTAGCCAAATATGCTCATATTAATAATGACTTTACTCAAACAAATCATTAATAAACAAAACTGAACATGAAGCATATATATATTCAATTCCTATCAACAAGAAGTATACCAATTTCTATATCAATTGCAGAACATCCAATCACAATATAGATCACTTCTCTTATAAGAACATAGTCGAATCAACAAGACCAAACATGTCTCTCATTATCCAAATCACATAAATCTAAACTCTTTACACATGCACATATGTATATCATGTCTGAATATGCCAACCCAAGTACATAACCTATAATTTCATTCATACCAATTATGAAACTTTATTTGCCACATTTTGCATACATCATGATCGAGTTTCACAACTATAATTTTAGCTTAAATAAATCAAGCCATATAATCAAACATCAAGCATGAGTACATTGGAAATTTTACTTTCAAAATAAGCTATCATCATGATCGAAATTCACGTAAGACCAAAATACCACAACTTAGCCATTAACATATACTAAACACTTAATGACATCATTTAAACACCATCGTTGAATCATAAATAACTTAAAACCATTACCTGCATTTCATCACCTGCCCGAATAAATAGTTTACAATATAAAAAATCTCCAAATTGATTAGTGTTTCAATTTATACACATCAATAGTAAGTCTTTATCAATCCATAACCCAAACATATTCAACATCCACATATATCAAGCTTTACAAATGAATTAATCATAAGCTATATTTAATTACTTCATGCCAAAACATATATATATATTTATATCAAACATATCACAACTAAAAAAAGCATAAACATAATTATAAGTTCAAGTCATTTTCGCATGGCTTACTTTTTACAATTTTAAAACGAACCCAAAAGACAAGCTAGTCTATACATGCCATAGTTTCAAAAACTTAACTAAAATTGTATACCAAAGTTAGTTGATAGTGTGATGGACTTTGACGATGATCCCCGAGCTCATAACTAGACTTCAGTATCTATAAAACCATAAAAATAAATACACACAGTAAGCTATTTTAGCTTAGTAATTTATATACAATTTCACAACAACAATGCATTATGATACTATACTAGCAAGGTAAAAAATAATATAGTTACAACCAAGGTTATAACCATGACTTGAGTTCATATCATCATTTGAAAACTTTTTCATCTCACAACCAAAAAGGTCGAACTTCCAAGCTTTAGGTAATAGGTTTCACATGCATATATATATATATATTACATACCGAACTTATACTTGCACTTCAGACCTATATAAATCACATATTCAAGATTTAAAAGTAGTTAAATAAACCCTTCATACAAACTTCCACATGGCCGAATACAATATACAAAATTCATGTAAAAATCAATGAGATTTTTGTAAATATTACTCCTTGTCAACCTATATCATTTGAACTATAAAATTTATTGATACATTCCATCCCAACTAATTTGTCACTCTTATTTGATTTCAACTACTATCATCTCATAATATCAACTTGCCCAAAGTTTCAACCCAAGATATAAAAATTAATCGCACACTTAGTGCTCCTTGTCCGATTTCGCACACTTAGTGCTCGAAAATTAGATTCGCACACTTAGTGCATAATGACCGATTTTGCACACTTAGTGCTCGTCATTTTAAAATTCGTACACTTAGTGCTCATTGTCCGATTTTGTACACTTAGTGCTTGGAAGGTAAATTTGCACATTATTGCATCTTTCAAACTTGTTTCTTACTATATACATATGAAATTAACTCCAACCATATATGTTCATTTTCGAATCAACTAATTCATTTCATAAACTAATACCACGTTCGGCAATATCTCATATATATATTTCCTTCCATTTAAATTTATTTACATCATTAAAAATTAAGTCAATGCAACCCAATTACTTAAAAACTTACCTCAAAAATCGACAGATTAGGTTTCCGGCTATTCGTTCAACTTTGCTTTTCCCTGATCCAATCCCGATTCTTTTTGTTTTTGATCTAATTAATTTCAAATTAAGCTCATTCAACATTTTTCTCATTCAATTTAGTCAAAAAAAAAACACATAATCGGGCAAATTATAGTTTTACCCCTGACATTTACAATTTTTACAATTTAGTCCATATTGCACAAAACATAAAATACTCAAAATTTCAAGGTACTAATGTTGAGCTGAATTTTAGTGTTCATATAAGTCGATACAATTCATTTATTTCACATTTTAGTCCCTCTAAAGCTTATTTTTGCAATTTAATCCAAATCACTCAATTTCATCAAAAGTTCAAGAACAAAACTTGTTAATCTATCCCATATAATTAATATTTTAGCATCAAACTACAAAAACAACAAGCTTTCTTCAATGGAAATTCAAAAAATACACAACCAACTCAAAAATTCAAGCATGGGCTAGCTAAATCACATAGCAACAATCTCAAAAACGTAAAAATTATCAAAAATCGAGCTAAACTCTTACCTTAATCAAGCTCACTCAAAGTCGAACCCTATGGTGTGTTCTTCCTTTCTTTTTCTTTTAAAGTTTCGGTCATGGCATGAAAAAGATGAACACTTTATTCATCTTTTATCTAATATATTATTTTATCAAATTAAATTAATACATTAATAGTAAAACATAATAAAAAACTCCAATCACTATTACATGCAAATGATGTCCGGCACTAAGCTTGATTTTTGGATAAATTGCACTATTAATACCTCAATTTAAGAAGCCACCTTCAATTTAGTACTTACACATTCAACCACCAAATTTTCTTTTTATGCGATTAAGCTCTTTTTCACGATTAAGCACCAAAACGATCAAATTTTAATACAAAATTTTCACACACACCAATTCACACATAATAAGAATAGAAAATAATATTAAAATATTACACACACCAATTCACACATAATAAGGATAGAAAATAATATTAAAATATTATTCTGACTTGGATTCCTGGTCCCAAAACCACCATTCTAATTGGGGTCAAAATCAAGTTGTTACACGAGTATATTGCAACCAGTGAGTCAGCAAAAGAAGCAGTTTCGATCAAGAAGTTCATTATTGGACTAGGAGTTGTGCCTAGCATATTAGATGCTATAGAACTCTGATGTGATAACAATGGAGCCATTTCACAAGATAAAGAACCCAGATCTCACCAGCGATCCAAACATATACTTAGGCGCTACCATCTTATTCGAGAGATTATCGATCGAGGGGATGTAGAGATGTACAGAGTACCTACAGATGATAACATTGTTAATCCCCTGACCAAGCCTCTAACACAGCAGAAGCATGATTGTCACACTAAGTCACTTGGTATTAGATATATGAGTGATTGGTGTTAGTGCTAGTGGGAGATTGTAAGAGTATGCCCAAAGATCAATCATGAGATGGTTGCGATAACATACTTGATTTACCATGTTTGTTAATATAAGGCGTTGTCATTATTATTTCAATTTTTTTCTGTGTGCACAAATAAACTGTTTTATAATAATGTCCTGAGAATAATATGATTATTCTTAAAAGATCTTTAGTCAAGTATTATTGTTGACTAGGACAATAATAATGCATTAAGACTAACATGTAGTTGATTGATGATACAGAGTTGTCATTGATATGGAGTGTCAAAATTAATGCATGAATATGTGTGTTAGAGAACAACATATTGGACTGACCTGCTATGAGTATGTTTCTTGGATTATTATGTAATTGTCGCACCACGAGGCACTGTCTACGAGTCGGGTTGTTTGGGAATGCAACCCTAATCAGGCGGTAAATTTTGTCCAAGGCTAAATACAGGCGAGAGACCGATAGCGAACAAGTATCGCGAGGGAAAGATGAAAAGGACTTTGAAAAGAGAGTCAAAGAGTGCTTGAAATTGTCGAGAGGGAAGCGGATAGGGGCCAGCGATGTGCCCCAATTAGATGTGAAACAACGAGAGCCAATCTGCTGATCAGCTCGGGGCGTGGACCGAGCGGCTCGTGGCAGTGGCCCAAGCTGGGCCTTTAGTACGCCTATGGAGATGTCGTCCCCTCGATTGTGGGATCCAGCACGCGCCATCTCAGCGTGCTTCGGCACCTGCGTGCTCCGGGCGTAGGCTTGCGGGCTCACCATTTGACCCGTCTTGAAACACAGACCAAAGAGTCTGACATGTGTGCAAGTCAACGGGCTAGAAAACCCGTAAGGTGCAAGGGAGCTGATTGGCAAGATCCCTCGTGAGTGCACTACTGATCGACCTTGATCTTCTGAGAAAGGTTTGAGTGAGAGCATGCTTGTCGGGACCCGAAAGATGGTGAACTATGCCTGAACGGGGAAAAGCCAGAGGAAACTCTGGTGGAGGCTCACAGTGATACTGACGTGCAAATCATTCGTCTGACTTGGGTATAGGGGTGAAAGACTAATCGAACCGTCTAGTAGCTAGTTCCCTCCGAAGTTTCCCTCAAGATAACTGGAGCCCTTAGCGTGTTCTATCGGGTAAAGCTAATGATTAGAGGCATCGGGGGCATAACACCCTCGACCTATTCTCAAACTTTAAATAGGTAAGACGTCACGATTGCTTCGTTAAGCCGCGTCACAGAATCAATAGCTCCAAGTGGGCCTTTTTTGGTAAACAGAACTAGCAATGTAGGATGAATCAAAAGCCGGGTTACGGTTCCCAATTGTGCACTAACCTAGAACCCACAAAGGGTGTTGGTTGATTAAGACAGCAGGACGATGGTCATGGAAGTCAAAATCTACTAAGGAGTATGTAACAACTCATCTGCCAAATCAACTAGCCCAAAAAATGGATGGCTCTTAAGCGTGACCTATACCCGACCGTCAAAGCAAGGGCCAGGCCCCGATGAGTAGGATGATACAGTGGTTGCCGTAAAACCCGGGGCGCGAGCCCGGGTAGAGCGGCCTTCGGTGTAGGTCTTGGTGGTAGTAGCAAATATTGAAATGAGAACTTTAAAGGCCGAAGAGGGGAAAGGTTCCATGTGAACGGCACTTGCATGTGGGTTAGTCGATCATAAAAGATGGGGGATGCCCGTCTGATAGCGTATTCAGCGTGAGCTTCGAAAGGTAATCGAGTTAAAATTCCTGAACCAAGACGCAGTGTAACATCCCAAAATTGGGCCTTGAGTGTAGGAGTGTTTAAAATTTTTGAGAACAAGAGAACGACATTATTTTGAGTTGGACTTATTAAGAAAGTGATTTGGGAAAGTTACGAGGTTTCTATGAAGTCTCGGGTTTAATTGGGCCTTAGGAAAATTTGGTATTTTAGTACTTTAAGGAGAGATGGTAAGTAGCTTCAATGCTTATTGAAATAAATGAATAAATGGTTAGCACAAGTTAGTAATTAGTAAAGAGGTTATGGAATCAATTGAAGTAGCTTGAGGGAAGAGGTTCAAATCACTTTGTGTGCAATTTTGACTTTTATTTTGCACTTTTTCCTTAAGTGTCGGCTAAGAGGTAGTTATGGCAAGCTTGACTTTATTATTTTTGGGTAAGGTGGCTATAAGAATAAGGCAAGGTTGAAGTTTGGGAAAGGAATCAAGAGAAATAGGAATGAAAGGGGGACATTAGGCTTAATTCGTGGGCGATGTTTTGGAAAGCTTGGGTGGCCAACTCTTATCCTAGGGGGGATGCATGTGGATGGTTTTGGGGAGATAAGGTAGCTGATTTTTTTTTATTTTGGCATTTGGTAAAGACTTAGTGGTGTTTTGGCAAAATTTCCCATTGACAACTTTGTGTCATCTCTCCCATTTTGCAACTCTCCTTGCCGAAACATATTAGCATAATAGTGCATTTTCTCTTCTCTTGAATTGGTCACATATTCATCTTTTGTCTAATCTCCTTGATAGCCAAATATCATTGTTCATTCTCCTCCATAACCGAAACCTTTCCATCGTTCTTTCTTTCTCATCCCTTAAGCAATCAGTAAGTATTCTTTCCAATGTTTTATTTTCTTCTCTTATGACCGAATCCATACTTTGGTTTTTGGATGGTCATTTTGACCGAGACCATCACCTTACTTTCTCTCATACGAGATCATTTTCTTCTTTGTAGTGATATAGATGGAGGCCAAATACCACAACATCGCCTAATCATCTCTAGTCATAGGACGATTGTGAGAAACGGGATTATAATTGATTAAGGTAAGGAAGATCTTTCATAGTCCATTCGATATCTCCATTCGGTTATTGAGTAAATCAGATTGAAGGTTGGCTAATTGATATTGTTGGTAGGATCGATTTTTGGTGCATCGAGGGAGATCACAGTCGTGGTGTTGAAATCGGTAGAAAGCACAACTCGTAATCAAGGTGTGTAATCATGTACCCTTCCGAATATATGTTTGAAATGGTGAGTAAGTCTCACATCTCTTTGAAATTTTACATGAAATATTCTGTGATTCGGTAGAAATACCTAAGAAAACTGATAACCGGTATCTGTGATCACTCAGACGTGCGTATGATCATAGTGGTAATCATGTTTTGTAATAAAATAGTTTCGGTCAGAAACAGTGATGTGTATTTGAAAAATCACGAAAAATTGGATAAAAGGAATTACAAATTGAGTAAGATATCAGATTAAATATTACTGTTTCACTTTAATATGGAAGAAACGAAGAAGGAAAAGGAATATTATATTCTGAGATATATTAATGTTAGTAAGAGTGGTTCTGAATGACTTCGTGGTTCCCTGATTTGTCTTGGAAAAATCATATAAAATTGTACAAAGTGAATTATGGGTTACAATTTATATGTATGGATTTCTTAATGAGTCTAATTTTATTAGAAAAAAGTGGGAGGAATACATGAAAACTTTACAGTGAGATATTTGAAATTAATGTAAGAGAGGTCAGAATCGGTGGACAGTGAAACAAGGGAAACTTTAATGAATAATCTGTACTAAACGGCTAAATCAAAAATTCTGGAAAAATTGTAGTAAGAAGATATATGAGTCTAGTTTCAAGAAAAATTTATGGATCTGAATATCAAGTTTCCTAATACGAGTTATAGTCAATTTAGTCAATATGACGCTGATGGATAGTTTAAATTTTTTTTATGCCCAAATTAGTAGTTAAGTCCGGGATTGCGAGATTTCTGAATTACCCTTAGTGGGTAAAATTACCGAAATGCCCTTATGGGCCGAATTATGAAAATGCCCCTAATGGGCTAAAATACGAAAATGCTCTCATGGG